>BMAC01000839.1:0-69540 GCA_014905375.1 Phtheirospermum japonicum
GTAACACAATCGGTTTTTTATTCGTAATAATATCTTTTATACTTATTGGCATTCCATATCTTTTATCCCATGCTAGTTGCATAGGTATGGTCCTGATGAAGTTACTTTATTACGGTGGATTGGTCTAGCAGAACCGTGAGATAATCCAGCACGTAATGTAACTCGTCGAACTTGTTCCTAGTCAAAGGGTTACGCCATAATGAGGATACAGGCCTTTCCCATTAAGACTAGTACTTAGTGTATGTGGACCGCATCTCATCGGTCACGGTGTCAGGACATCGACATACATAAGTAGGTGCTCATAAGATGACTTCACTGAACTCCCTCACCTAGAAATCTCTAAGTGGTTCCCACTCATCGAGTAGATGATTTCTATGGTATAGCGTACAACATTAATCCTTAAGACCCGGACCTCACCGTGACTTCACTAGAGGACAGGCTATGTTGTGACCTGTCTCTATGTCTCTTTGGAGGCCAATCAAAAGGGGCAACGTTCGCATAGTCGGGAATCTAGTGGGAAGTCTGTGCATGGTAGTAGGGGATTCAGACACATGATAAGTCATGGATGTCTTGTGTGTTCTGATGGTTGATAAATCCTCGGAGTCTCTGGCCAGAGCTGATAGTGGGGTGTTTAGAGAAATGTGTTTCTCTAAGTCACACACGAACGGATTATCTTGAACCTAGAACGTACACACATTTATTGAACTAGAAAGAGTTCTCGATGAACCAATACCTCTTGTTCAATCGGGACATAAATCGCGAAAGGGATCGTACTGTACATATAAGCTATATCACAAGGTTCTTGCAGGCACTTCATTTGTATCTAGGGAATTATGATGCGTTGTTGCTAGGCGTCTCTCATAATTCGTTGGGCTCTGGTTTGACCAGTGATTAAGTAAAATGAGTTATATTTAATCAGGGACTCTAAGGGACGAGTTCATATAAGAACAATGTGTTGTTTGAATCACAATGTGTTGTGAACCTACGACTAGCTTACACCTGAACCATTGAGGGTCACACCACGTGTTTCCTGATTATTGAAAACGATAGCTAGAAATTAATTGTTAATTTTAGCATAGTTAGATATCAATATGATTGAATCTAAGGTTCATAATTGTGATTATGAATTGAGAAAAATACGAGAAAGTTTTTATGGACGCGAAAATATAATTGTTATATTTCTCGGAATTATCGTTTGTGAGAAATGATTTAATTCCAATGGGGTTTTTGATTTAAAATTGGGTCGGCCCAATAAGCCCTTTCTAAAGTTATTGGGTCGGTGCTATTTTAAATTAAAAGGTTTTGTTTTGTTTTTTTAATTGGGCCATTCCACTTTAAGCCCATTTAGTTGGGCTTGTGCCTTTAATAAAAAAAAAATAAAAAAATTCTTGGAGAATGATTTTGCTGAACACGATTTTTATAAAAGGAGGTTGAATGGTTCAGAAGAAGGATTTACACCAAAAACAAAAACGAAAAACCCTAACCCTCCCAGCCGCGTCTCCAGCCGCCGCCACACCGAAACGTTCGGTTCTCGTAATTTCTCCGTTATTTTCATTCTCACGACGAGACTAGTGCATCATTGCGAGTACGTTGGGTAATACGGTGTGTGACACCAATTCGTCGGAGACGCATCTCCACTGCCGCATCGCAGCCGCCGGATCGCCACTGTGGTGGACGTCACGCCACTGCCACATCGCAGCCGCCGGACCGCCGCTGTTGTGGACGTCACGCCACTGCCGCTTCGTCGCCGGAGCGCCTGCCGCTGCTGTGCCAAACAGAAGTTGCCACAGCTGAGGACCGCTTGCCGCCGTGCCGTTGTGAGTCAGCAGCCCGCCGCTGTAGCGCCATCGCTGCCAGCACGCCGCGTCGTCTCCGCACGGCTACTGCCGAGCCGGAGTTGCCGCAGCCGAGCCGCTTGCTGTTGTGCCGTTCCGAACAGCGCGTCGCACCTGCCTGTCACCGTGCCGTTCCAAACGCCGCGCCATCGCCGCCAGCGTGCCGCACCTGTCTGTTCACTCCGCAGCTTCGCCGCCAGTGCGCGTCATTTTCGCACGGTTGTTGCTAAGCCGGAGCTGCCGCCTCGACTCCGGAGCTTTGGCAACCACTCCTCCGCCGTGCCGTGAGGTGACGAAAGCTGATCCTGGAAGGTATAATATATATATATATATATGATATATATATGTGTGTGCTGTGTATAATATATATATATGATATATATGTGTGTGCTGTGTATGATATGTATATATGTATATTATGAATTGCATGCATTCTGTGTATTATATATATATATATATATATATATATATATATGTGCATGCGTACAGTATATGATATATATATAGTTATTAGAAGATGCATGCATGATGTATATGATATAATATGTATATACATATATGGTTAATGTTGCATGTTGTATATA
Source organism: Phtheirospermum japonicum (assembly GCA_014905375.1). NCBI lineage: Eukaryota > Viridiplantae > Streptophyta > Magnoliopsida > Lamiales > Orobanchaceae > Phtheirospermum > Phtheirospermum japonicum. The sequence continues at coordinate 2,420 of BMAC01000839.1, forward strand.
TGATTAATATGTTAATATATATACAATTGTTATATATATGATTAATATATTAAATAGAAAATTATCATGCTCGTTTGATTTTGTGGAAATCAAATTATTTCATTTATAAAGTAATTAAAAATATTGTTTGAATTAATTGAAATTAAAAATGGGCCGTCGTCAATTGAATCCGATTCAAATTCCTCTTATTTAAAAATTTTTATTTTCCGCTGCGCGACGGCACCATCAAATCCCAACAATACTCACCAGCCATTTTTTCAACATCACGAGTCAGTTTATTTCGGGAAATCATAGTGCTAGATGGATTAAATGCACCCCTAGTATAATCTCCATAATGATTACTATGCGTATGATTAAAAGGAAGACACATAATGTAAACAAATTTTGCAAGGATCTTTCTATGACCACTTTTGGTATATTGAAATAAACTAGAAGAACTCGTACCTTGATATTTTTTGAAGATGAGAAATTTGGTTGTGTTTGAGAGCTTTCCACGCCGTATTTGTCGGGATGCTTCTTCTCTATGTGGTATTTAAGCGACCCGTAACCTCTATTATTTTTAGATACAAAGGCGTAATGAGTCGAGTAATAATTGCATTGCGCCCGAGATTCCCCGTTGATCATCTTTCTTGTGAAATGCAATCGGAAGATAGGGGACTGAAATTCTCTCGGTTTCGATTGAGGCGGTGGCATATCACTCGCCGCTTCCTCCTCATCTTCATCCAAATTGACGGCGGCCGGCGGTTCGGATTTGTCAGAGTTAGGTAATTTCTCTTCAAAATTGATTTGAGGTTGCGCACCGAAGTTGATTTGATTATATAGGTTCTCAACTTCTTCCGCTGTTATCTCGTCGGAAACATAATCTCCGGCAACGGCCGAAGATTCTCGTCGAGATCCTCGACCTCGGCGAGAGGTTGGAGTGTTGGTATTGACATTACGAGAAGAGCTTGCCATAGTAATATTAATCAAAAAAGAATTAAGAAGAATAAGAATATTATTGATATTATTTTTTTTTTTTCACAAATTTGCAACTTGACTTGAAACTTGAAAATATAAGAGAAGAAGAAGAATAAGTAGAGATGAATTGGTGTGCGGATTGATGTTGGAGAGTGGAGTATTTATAAGTGTTAAAATCTATTAAAAAAAACAAACAAAAAAAAATCAAAAAAGTAGTCGTTAAACCGGTTACCGACGGTTAAACCGGTTAACCGCCAATGATTACTTTTTTTTTTTGAGTTTCAGCCGTTGATCTTCAACGGCTAGTTGATCTCAGCCGTTGATTTTCAACAGCTATCAACTGGGCGGTTACACCGTCGATGATTTTTTTTTAAATTCGGTTAACCGATGGTTACAGTTAGCCGGTTTGGTTAACCGTAACCTAACCGTTGGCAACTGGTTGAAGGTTACGGGTTATAACCGTGACGCCAGACAACGGTTAATCATAACCGGCGATTAACCGTAACCGGTTCAATACCCCTAGCCTTATGAGTATCGCTTGCTTCTAGACAATTTTCGACAGATATTATTGAATAGGAAGATTCTACTCCTATACGTATTTTTTAAAAAAGTTCCCTTATGTAGGAATTTCTTGTTGATCTCTAGTTTTATTATTTTTACATTTTGATTGAATTGTTATATATTCAAATTTTTTTTTTAAATAAGATCACCCACAATTTATTAAGAAAAAAAAAAAGAGATATACCTGTTATAGCAACCAAAGATATATATTTTTCTTTAGAATAGAGGCATGTTCATGTACCAAGTATTTTTTTTATTGGGAAAAGCTTTATTCTGGAGAAAAAAACAAAATTGCCAACAAAAGTGTATCCGATCCCAACCGTACAAGGTTATATTGGTAACTTGCAATGTGCAAGTAGATCCTATTTTTATTGCCCTCACATGAATCCTCATAACCTCCTCTCTTACACACACGCTGATGTAACTCAGGCCCATCCTAAAGTGGGCCCTCTCTCTCTAGCAGCCAATATATATATTCCAATTAACATCACAGAACCCATAAAAGTACACACCATCAAGATCGCAAATCAAAACAACAAATAGATTGATTGAATTAAAGAGAAAAAAAAGAGAAAAGAAAAAGAGAGAACTCCATGAAAATGTCTTCTAGTCATCCCAAAATCCTCCCTTCTACTCCAAAGAATCAACGAAACACCAACCACCACCTCCGCCGCGCGTGCAAGCAAGCCTACCGCCACCCCACCGCCGCCCAGGTCCCCGACACGTCTCCGCTACCACACCCACGCAGCCGGCCCCAACCAGTGTTGCTACCGCCGTGTCCCAGCACATCTCCGCCCCCGTCCCCACCCGGTGGGTCCGTCGTCCCGCCGCTTCGACAACCGCAGGCCTACAAAGCACTCTCGTGAAGAGCTGCCACGTCATCCCTCGGGACGGCGACGTCAGGACCCTCCGCGAGGTCCGCACGGTCCACCATCTCCGCCTGCGCGGGTCAAGCAGCACCGAGCGGCTCGAGATCCTCGACGACGAGCGCCACGTCATCAGCCTTCAGCGTCGTCGCGCGGACCACCGGTTGGCCAACTACCGCGTCCGTGACCACCCTGCACGCGGCGGCGAACGGCGGCGGGACGGTTGTCGTGGAGTCCTACGTGGTCGACGTGCCGCAAGGCAACACTAAAGAGGAAACGTGCGTGTTTGTGGACACCATCGTCAAGTGTAATCTTCAGTCCTTAGCTCAGATCGCTGAGAATCTAGACAGACGAAACCCTTGAATTGATCTTCATTAATTTTATAAGAGAATATAATAAAATTGTTTTTCATTATTTATAGGCATGCAGAGAATACTACTACTAATTAATATTATTCTTGTCTTCGATGACATTTGGATTATGCATATCGGATGTTTTCTTTTTTCTTTTGGATGTTCAAGGACATGTAATGTTGTTTTATGTTCTTTTTTTTTTTTTTTTGAGGTTATCAAATTGTCATCGTTTCTCCAACTATTATCAACTGCACATTTATTCCCCGTATTATTTAATTTTCCTCTATGTTTATGGTTATGATCTTGCTATGCAAAAGTTTTCGTCGAATTTATTTCTGAGAGAGTACTAATTAATACGGCTAATGAATTGATGAAGAAATCAAGATTTGTTAAATGGAGTAATTTATCATTTTTTTGTAGCGAGAAAACTCGCATAAGTTTCTGGGCTGGATTCAGTAAACTCAACTAGTAGGGTTTTGCAAATTCCAATTTCCTATTCTACATTTTATTCTTTTCAAGAAAATTTACCAATAATTAAGCACTTTTCAATCATCAAACACAAGGAGTAAAAGTGCAAAAAAAGAAAGAAAAAAAGAACAAGAATAATATGTTAAAGGTTATAATTTTATGTTAAAAGGTTGATACATGAACCAAATAATCCGTTTGATATTTCATTTTGAATAAATTGTTATATATACGTTAAAGGTTGATATATGAACCAAATAATCCGATTGGTTTACGAAAACTGGTAAATAAAAGAACAATGAAAAATAATAGTAAAACTGTGCACTTTCTGAGTTAATGCATTGGGTTGGGTTGGGGCGGATTATCTATCTTCTATGTTCTTTGTACCAGGTTGCTTTATTATTATTATTTTTTTATTTAAATGTAATTTAATTTTAAGAAATAGTACTAATTGTATTAATTAAGAAGAAGAGAATCAAAACAGCTAGCATGCAAGTTGGCCTTCTAGTGTGAGACCGAGTAGCTGTTATAATGAAAAAAGGAAAGACGCAAAACCTAGTTGTGTTTCTGGTACGTTATTGCAAGTTGCGCAACTTGTTTGCCTCTTTAAGTATAAAAATATTAAATATGCATGCAAGTTGGCCTTTTATTTTTTCGATTTATTGTCTTGTGCTTTAAATAATTATTAAAATTTAAATAAAATAAGAAAGTGTGGAATTAAAAGAATGGGCAGTCGGTTATGTACTTGTGCAAGTTGGAGTGTTGTCTGCGTATATTCAATGCCTTCACGTTATCCCAATCCTAAATTTCATCTTTCCTCTTTTTCTTTTTCCTTTTTCCCTTTTTCCTTCTCTCTTTTACTTTTTAAGATTTTTATGATAATACTTAGATAAGCTCTTGGGTAATAGTCCAACTTAGTTTTGAGGATTTTAATTGGTTCCTTGAGATGATAAAGGGCTATTACGTGCTCTGTAGAAACGTACCTTTGCCTAAATAACCTTGTTTTGATTTTCAAAATAGGAATTTGATTGTATATTGAAAAGATGACCTTAAAAACTCTTTGATGTAAATACACCGTTTAAATGATTGAACTCTCAGCAAACTATATACTTGATTAATTATCTGACAGAGCAATCAAAGTCCTGCAAACTCAACAGAGGGTTTAACTATTGTTTCATATAAATTAAGTGTTATTTCTAGTACATATCTATAAATTATATGCGTTCATAATTTTCTGATGTAAGTTTCCTCTTATTAACAATTTATGAACTTATGCATACACATAATTTTTGTGATTTGGTCTAACCGCATTCAAACCGCATGCACAGCCAAATAAATCTTGGGCTGATAAAAGCTCTTTCTTTTCTTATCTGAAACTTCCCACTTGCATGCCTTTTTGAATTCGATATACACCTTAGTCCCTCCGTTTAGGAGAATGTTGGATTAACAAATTTAAGACTAACTAATTACGTAGTTGGGAAATTAAATTTTACACACATTTTCACTTATATTTTTCTTTTATCATTAATAACTTATTAATTGTAACTTATTAATTGTACATATTACAGAGGCAAAAAAGTAGATATGTTAAACGACAATATAAGTCACAGCGACCTGATGGATTCAGGTCGCATGATTACAGAATGACATGGCGACCTAATAATCTCAGTTCGCACGATTGGCGACCCAATAGATTCAGGTTGCATGGATTGCGATCTGATAAGTTCAAGTCAAGTGAGTACCGACCTAACAGGTCTCAGTATCAAAAGTCTGTATGGAGCCTACATCACGTCGGATGATGTCAGCCCTAACATAGTACAATTCAGTCTGCTGCAGCTATCAATAGTACTGTAGCAATATTAGCCACACGATCATAGCTAACCTTTGTCATATGTACTGTATCAAATCTGACTATAGGATGTAGGGCAACCCTAGTTAACTATGTTGCTATAAATAGCCATGTATTTCATTGATGTTATATATGAAAAATATTACCAAGAATATATATAGTACATTCTCCTTTATTCATCTCATAATAACTCTCATTTTATTATATCAGCTCGCCATGAGCTCGCAACTTTTCTTTCATGGTATCAGAGCAGGTTTGAGGGCCTGACTCTGTTTGTTTTATTTTGCAAAATGTCTCACAATACCTCTTCCTTCTCAACCCAAACCTCCTCACCTCTACCTCCAATCGTTTATCCCCAAAGTCAACTCATTTCAACTAAATTAGATGGAAATAATTACCTGATGTGAAGACTACAAGCCTTGACGACCATCAAAGGCTATGGTCATTTAAGAAAGGATCTACAACTCCACCACAGTTTATAACTAATGAAGGATAAAATCAGACAAATAGGCAAGATCAGATCTTAGCCTCATGGATTTTGTCCTCTCTAAGTGAGAGCATTCTTGTTTTAATTGTTGGTTTCAATACATTCGAAGAAATATGGTTTGCTCTTGAGAACAATTTTGCCATACAGTCTCAAGCCAAGATAATGCAGTATAGGATAATGTTGCAGTCCTTGAGGAAAAATGCCTTGTCCATGAAAGAATATTTGGGAAAGATGAAGTCTTGTTGTGATGTTTTAGCTTCCGTAGGAAATAAGATCTCTGAAAAAGATCAAATCTTGCATATTATAGCTGAATTAGGAAGTGAATATGACTCGATGATGGTTAATGTAACGTCCAGGCCTCAGCCTTACGCGCTAGCTGAGCTGCATGCTATTTTGCTCAGCTACGAGGACAGATTGGAATCCAGCAACAACAATACTTCGCCAATACAGAAGGGTCTTAGCCCTCTGTCAATGCTGCAACACAGGTCAACGCTGCAAGAGTCAACAACGATTATCAACAAAATAGAGGAATCTCAAGAGGTCGCAGGGGTGGCAGGAACAGTTTCAGAGGTAGTAGGGGAAGAAGAAGAGGTCGCGGAGGAAGATCGAATGGAGGAGACAAGGTTGTCTGCCAGATCTACTATATTCCTAGACACACAGTAGATAGGTGCTGGTACAAGAACGACAACTCCTACAGTAACACTCTATCCAACCAGCAGTCAGTCCGAAACCTATCACTGCATATGGCACAGTTTGGGAATGCTGGAAGCATGAGCTCGCATTCAAACTATAATGCTGATACTCTCTGGTTTCCTGACTCTGGAGCAATTGCGCACGTGACAAATGACCTCTCAAACCTAAATATGGCCTCAGAATATGCTGGAGGGAACAAACTCTAAATGGAAAATGGAGCTGGAGTAAACATTAACCACATTGATAACTCTTTTCTCAAAACTCCTCTCAGTTCTAAAACCGTTTTGCTCAAAAATCTATTTCATGTTCCCTCAATTACTAAAACTTTGTTGAGCGTTTCCAACTTTACCTCGTATAATAATGTCTTTTTTGGATTCCATCCTTCTTATTGTCTCATTAAGGATCAAACCACCAAGGCCATCTTGCTCAAAGGGACAATTAAAGATGGACTATATCATTTCCACCTACATACCACCAAACCAGCCACTTATCATCCTTCATCTGCACCACCTTTCATCATGCGACCTGCTCAAACTTGCCTCGTTTCAAGTTATCAGAATAAAGAGTCTGTTTCTGATCTATGGCATTCTTGATTAGGTCACTCTAATTAAGATGTAATAGATAAGGCTCTGAAAAGCTGTAATATCCCTTATAACAACAATAATTAAATCTTATCTTTGTGTTCCTCTTGTATGTTAGCTAAAAGTTACAAGCTTCCTTTTCCTAACTCTCATTTTACTAGTTCCCAACCTATTGAACTTATCCACTCCGACCTCTGGGGACCTTCCCCTATCAAATCATCAAATAGTTTTCTTTATTACGTCAACTTTATCGATTGTTTCAGTAGATATACGTGGATTTATCTTCTAAAGTCCAAATCGGAAGTCTCAAATGCCTTTGTTCATTTTAAAAACCTTGTTGAAAATCAACTAAACTGCAAGGTCAAAAATCTCCAATCAGATGGTGGCACTGAATATAAACCTCTTGCTAAGGTTTTTCAAGATAATGGTATAAGTCATAGGACTTACCCTTATACACCAGAACAAAATGGTGTGTCTGAAAGGGAATATAAGAATCTCTTGGAAATGGTATTGTCTTTGCTTGCTCATTCAAACCTACCTCTTAGGTTTTTGGATGATGCCTTCACTGCATCTGCCTACATTATTAATAGAATTCCCTGCAAAACAAATCTTTATAAAACTCCTCTTGAGTGTCTCTTCAATCAACGATCTGATTACAACTTTCTTAAGGTTTTTGGTTGCCTCTTCTATCCCCACATCAGACAATATAATTCCCACAAACTTCAATACAGGTCGGTTCCATGTACTTTTCTTGGTTACAACACTCAGTACAAAGGATACAAAGTACTGTTACCTTCTGGGAAGGTGATAATCTCCATAAATATTGTGCAGTGAGCATGAGTTCCCATACAAGTCTAAACAGGTTGCTAACTCTCCACACTTCAGTTTGTCACCTCTGCCATGCATACTCTCACCACCACAATACCATACTTTCCCCATTCCATCTTCTCAAACAGACACACCATCCACACCTCTGAATAATGTTCCCACATCTCCAGTCTCATTGCCTGATCAAACTCCTCTTTCCCACCAATCACCTCAGCAAAATCACTCCAACACACCTCAAGGCTCTAACACTATGGTTCCCCTCGTTTGGCTATTACCACCCCTTTCTAATGATCACTCTAGTCCTTCTTCACCATGTCCACCTCAAAATTTACATCCCATGCTGACCAGGTCTAAAGCTGGTATTCACAAACCTAAAATACTCTCTACTAAAGTCATCAGTGAAGATGATGAACCATTAAATGCTCATCAAGTTCTTCAGATTAGAGTTTGGAAACAAGCTATGAAGGCTGAATACAATGCACTAATCAAAAATCGCACTTGGAATTTGGTTCCAGCACCTGAGGGGAGACATATAATTGGTTGCAGATGGGTGTTTAAGACCAAGAGAAACACCGATGGTTCAGTTGCTAGACACAAAGCAAGATTGGTTGCTCAAGGTTTCTCTCAGTGAGCTGGTTTTGATTTTTTTGAAATATTCAGTTCAGTTGTCAAGCCAACAACAATAAGGATAATCTTAAGCATTGTTGTTTCTTGTGGATGGGATGTTAAGTATCTTGATATCAATAATGTATTCCTGCATGGAAATCTACAAGAAGTGATCTACATGAAACAACCTCCCGGTTTTGAGCAAAAAGACAAATAGCTTGTCTACAGACTCACCAAGGCTATTTATGGGCTTAAACAGGCCTCTAGAGCATGGTTTGGCAAGATTCAAGGAATACTCCAAGGTCTTGAATTCACAGGTTCAAAAGCTGATGCTTCTCTTTTTTACAAGTTGAAGAATGGGTCAAGAATTTATCTCCTCATCTATGTAGACGACATAATGATTACAGGAAGCGATGAGAATGAGGTCGCTTCAATAGTTGCCAGTTTGAAGAAAGTTCTATCACTGAAAGAGCTGGGCAGTGTTAAACACTTTTTGGGAATCCATTTTACCACATCCGCTGATGAAATGCATTTGAGTCAAGGACAGTACATAAGAGAGCTTCTCAAGCGAGCTAATATGTTGTCATCTAAGCCGGTTCCCACTCCAATGATTACTTCAAACAACTTATCCAGATTCAAGGGAAGTAGCATATGCATAAATCCTACTCTTTATAGAAGTTTAATCGGAGGTCTACAATATGTCACTATTACGTGACCTGAAATTTCCTCCAGCGTTAACAAATTTAGTCAATTCATGGCTAATCCCTCAAACACGAGCTGGCGAGCATTAAAGCGAATTTTGAGATACTTGGCAGGCACTATTGATCATGTACTGAGAATAACGAAAGCCCCAAATTTTCATTTGACTGGTTTTTCTGACTCTTATTGGGCTGCCGACCTCGATGATAGGAAGTCTATTAGTGGTTCCTATGTCTATCTTGGCAATAATATTGTATCATGGAGTTCGAAGAAACAGGGTTTTGTGTCGAGGTCAAGCACTTAGGCAGAATATAGGAGTTTAGCGAACACTGCGGCAGAGATGATGTGGATAGGATATCTGCTCAAGGAGTTAAAAATCGGATTAGCTCGCACGCCTACCGTTTGGGTAGATAATCTGAGCGCGATTGCTCTGGCATCGAATCATGTCCTACAAGCAAGAACCAAGCACATTGAACTTGATCTTCATTTTGATAGAGACAAGATTCTTTCACAACAACTCGCGATACAACATGTTCTTTGTTCAGAGCAGATAGCTGACATTCTGACAAAACCTTTAAGCAAGCAATTCTTCACCAAGCTCAGAGACAGATTGAGAATCATGCCCAAGAGCTCGTTCGAATTGAGGGGCCATGTTAAACGACAGTATAAGTCACAACGACCTAATGAATTCAGATTGCATGATTACAGAATGACATGGTGACCTGATAACCTCAGGTCGCACGATTGGCGACCTAATGGATTCAGGTCGCATGGATTGCGACCTGATAGGTCCAAGTCAAGTGAGTACCGACCTGACAGATCTCAACATCAGAAGTTTGCATGGAGCCTACATCACGTCGGATGACGTCAGCCCTAACATAGTACAATCCAGTCTGCTACAACTGTCAATAGTACTGTAGCAATATTATCCACACGATCATATCTAGCCGTTGTCATATGTACTGTATCAAATGTGATCATATGATCTAGGGCAACCCTAGTTAGCTATGTTGATATAAATAGCCGTGTATTTCGTTGATGTTATATATGAAAAAGATTACCAAAAATATATACAGTACATTCTCCTTTACTCATCTCATAATAACTTTCCTTTTATTATATCAGCTCAAATGTTATAATTTAATGAAAAAAATAAAAAAAATGTACTGTAATTATCACTAAAAAAAAGTCCGGCTATGCTGACGACCATATTCGTCAGGAGTCCGTCAATATATTAAATACCGACAAATATTAGCCGTCAGCATGTTCGTGGTCAGAATTATAGTATCCTTATGGAAACGTGCACCCGACAGGATTCGTGATGGCCAAAGCCGTTAGGAAATGGCCGTCAGTACTCCTAATGGATTTCAACAATTAGGAATATCTGATGCCTTCCTGATGGATTAGGCCGTCAGTATTCCTGGCGGTTAGTTGTCCGTCAGCAATACTGACGGTCAAAATACCAGTCACTTTCCCGTCAGCATTTCTGATGGTATAGACCGTCAGGAAGACATAAAACTTCCTGATGGTTTTACCCGTCAGACGAAGCAGCACGCCTCTGCTCCAAAGTCCTCCTGATATAAAAATTTTCAGCTACTTTTAATAAACAACTTTAAACAGATCTTAAACTGAATAACTCAGATATATAATATATAAACTTACAGCTATCCTCTGAGCTTTGTGATTCGTAAATGTGCCGTTGTGATTTCGATGATACTTCAGAAGAAGGTCGTAGTTACTGGGCTGCGTACCCGTCCGAGCAACCTGTATATAAATATACATTTACAATAATATAATGAATTAATTAAAATGTAAAATTATACATGTTCAAAATGAGTGTAATTATGCATTAACTTCAATATATATAAAAGGAAAAAGAAACTCATCTTTTTTGTTCTTTTTTCTTTTTTAAGAGTTGGCATTTCATGATAAATAAGCCAAATTTTTTCCCTCTCAAACTCTATCTAATTTGATACTTTACTATTGGAAAAATAACATAAAATCAAGAACAATAAGAACCCTAGTTTATCACAAGAGGTAACTTCTATTATTTATGCTTGTTGGATTGATCTACAATGAATGTAGCTCTTTCTATTTATAGCAGTAGATCCTAGGAACATTCTAGAGCCTCTATATACATGTCAATCATCTAATGGAGGGTTGTGTGATCATAGAAAGATCCTCTGCACCAGCTGTCATGATTTCGGCCACACAACTGCTGTTTTATCCTTCGTGACCGTTGCTCATTTCTTGCACGCTTGCAGCAAGCTGTCAAGCTTGTCTTCTTCTGCTGAGCTGTTCATGCCATGCATCATTCCAATCACCATTCCATGCATTGCATCATGCATCACCTTTAATATTAAACTCCTATTTTTTTTTAATAACTTTGTCTTTTGAACTATGCTTTTTTTACACTTTACTTGCTTGAGATATTTTCAGCAGAAATTGTTAAGGGTAATTATTTTCGGCTGAATTTTTGCACAATTGAAGGCAAAATCGTCCTTTCAATGACATTATTCAAGCATATCTTGAGGAAGAGTCAAATTGAAGGATGACTTTGCCCTTCAATTGTTCAAAAAAAAAAAATATATGTCGAAAACAATCCCGATAATAATTTTCGCCAGAAAATTGCTCAAGGAGGTAAAGTGTTAAAAAAAACACAGTTCAGAAGTCAAAGTGTACGGAAAAAAAAAGATTAGAATACAAAATGTCAAACTGAGTAAAGTTTTGAGAGGTAAAAAAAACTTTTCTCTGATAAATAATGAGAACTTCAAAGTACCGAAACATGCTCTCTGCATTTTTGTATTAACATTTGTTGGATGTGAATCATGTATTAATAATTTTGGAGTATTATTTAATGTTAGTGCATGTTTGACCAGAATTTTCATAATTTTGGGTTATTTATAATTATAAAAGAGTAAGAACTCTTACTTGCCATATGATTATAATCTTTTATATTATACCGTAGATGTCAAACAATGTGTGATGATAATATATCATTATATTATATTTAATATTAAATAATGTCTGAATATTGTATGATATTGTATTATAATATTATATTTAGTATAATTTAATAATATTTTAATGGTATAACATACAATAAACATAAGCTGTAAAAGTTATTAATTGAGTATTCAATTTTTAAAATTTAAAATAATCAAATATTCAGTATTCAAATTATCAATTTGTAGTCTCAACCCAGGACAAACATGCATAAAATACTCCTTGTTATAATATTATAATTTTTCACTTTTTACGATAGATGTCAAATCATATGTTATTGATAATATATTATTATATTATATTTGATGTCAAATAATATTTAAAAACTAAATTATATTATATTATAATATATAATAGCATTTATTTATGTGTTAATAGTAATAAAGATAATATATATAAAGTTGTTAAAATATTTAATTTTAAAACAATCAAATATTCGTTATTGAATATATCAATTTGGTATTATTTTGCACACATGCTCAGAGTGTCTATCACCAGTTGGATATAAAAATGATAGCATGATCCCACACATGTATTAGCATGCACACAAAGTACAAGACTTTAATTCTACACAATTGATGTAAAGATGCTACTTGCTGAAAAGGATGTATAGTAGTTAATAAATTGGTTTCCTATCAATTTGCAAAAGCATTCAACTGCCGTTTTTTTTCTTTTTTTTTTTGAAATCCATATTTCGTTTTCTTTAGGCTTGCAAGACCGCAAGACCACATTGTACACAAGATGTGGCCTATAAAGGGCTAAACTCTAAAAAAAACCTAGAGTAGGGAATGTTTGATAACTGAAAAAAAAAAAATAATAATAATAAAAAATGGAGTGATGACGTTTCCTATGGATGTGATTAGCGGTTTAGAGAGCCGCGGATGGTTTGTACAAACTTTCCAACAATAACAGAGCGAAATAGTATAGAGAACTTCTGTAAGTGTAGTGTGTATATATATATATATATATATATATATATATATATATATATATATATATGGGGAAATTACCATTTACTAGAATACAAAAATATTATTAAAATAGTACGGAATTTTCAAAATGCAGTATGAAATCCCAGGAATTACTAACATATACCATACTTCATAATGGAATTACTCAAATGCATTTCTTATAAAATTTTAAAATTCGCGCTGTCAAGAAACATTTTCTAAAATATTCCAACCTACTCATATAGAATAAACAAAGTTTGTAATTATTCGCAAAAGCAGAATGCAATGGAATTTGCAAAACGCATAATGCAATCTCAAGTACGGAATTACTGTTGAATATTGATACACAATAAAGTTTGTAATTATCTTGAACAATATAATCTACGATACAAAATAACAAAACACTCGCAGTCGCATCAGTTCTCCACCCGACTCTCGCCTGTACGACAACAAAACAAATTAAAATCCGATTCTAACAGAAAGGCACAAACATTATTTATTATTTATGAGTGCACTAACATAATTTTTTACTACTGGATTACAACAATTATTTGTTGTTGATTTTTTTTTAGACTTACTGCGCTGCGGCAACTCTACACCCGAAACTGTCACCCAAATTCTATCGTGTTTAGTACGGAATTGATCTTTACAGATTTTTTTGGAACGAACGAAATAAAAGAAGCTTGATGTTGGGAGAGATGGCAACTCTACACCCGAAACTGTCACCCAAATTCTATCGTGTTTAGTACGGAATTGATCTTTACAGATTTTTTTGGAACGGAATAAAAGAAGCTTGATGTTGGGAGAGATTTCAGGGCGTGGAAGAGAGAGATTTAAATGCAAGGATATTATAGTTTTACAGATTTTTTTGATGTTGGGAGAGATTTCAGGGCGTGGAAGAGAGAGATTTAAATGCAAGGATATTATAGTCTATCACTTAGTTAAAATATATTAACTAGTAAATGGAAAATATACTGTACTATTTGGGATTTTTATTTCCCTTAACGAGAGTATATGGTCAATGCCCCTATATATATATATATGATATTTTTATTTTTATTAATCGATAGATTTGTTTAAAAAGATTTTAATTTATCGATAGAAGTGAGGTGTCAAATTGTAATTGAATTACTATATATGGGTATGATACTATGAATATATCGTAGTATTTTTCAATAGTTTAATATCTAAGCGGATCAGTAATTATCTAAAGTGTCTGGCTTGAAGGCACCATGTCCCACCCTCTTTATTTATATTCATTAATCTTCTAATAATTATAATATAAAATTCTAACAGTTTTTATTAGGTGAAAAATTGTGCTTTTACAACACAAAAAAATTTCTCAAATATTAATAACAATAATAAAACTATATTTCACAATGTTCACAATTAAACTATCCTTCAACTATTGATTTATAATTTCATTGCATAATTAATTTTTGACATATCGTGATTAGCATCCAATTCTTATTGGAATTCCTAGAGATGAACACCATGCTCGTTGAAAGAGTAGTTTTAGTGGTGTATATGGTTCATTGACTCGATATTATCGGAATTCGATTCGATTGAAGAATCAAAGTGTTTATACCTTGAAACATAAATGAAAATAAATGGAAACTATGAAACTAACTAAACTACACTAGGAAATGAAATTTCAAGTTGGTCGTATGCCTCGTCGTATGCCTCGAAATGAAAATGCAAAGCAATAATGAAAATAAGCAAGAACAAACAATGTTTCACCAAGTACAAGCATGAAAGCTCAAGGTACAACCATACTTGCATGAACATAAAAACTTAAATAATGCAAATTGACAAAAATCGAAAGCATGAATAGAAAGAGCAATGAAAATCGACGTCAAAGTTTAAAACTTTACGAGAATTAACAAGCAATAAAGCATAGATCTAGGATTAAGCATGAAACAATGCATGAAAATAAAATCCTAAATAAAGCATGTAAAATACTCAAAATAAGAACGATCCAAGACTCGATCTATGATCGAAACGTGTCACTCATCTAGATTACATGGACGATTCATAAGATCTAATAAGAAATCAAGGAGTTAAGGCAAAAAGCATAAAATTGAAGAACATGCATGAAATTGAAGAACAAAGCATGAAAATAAAAGAAAGCTTACTTGAATTGAAAAGAGGATCCAAATACTTGAATGAAATTGCAAGAAAATAAAATTCAAGGGAGTACTTGAATTCTTCTTAGGCTTACAAACCCAAGAAATTGCTTGAAAATTAAAATCTAAAAATTAGAGAGAGAAAATAAATCCAAACTCATGCAAGAGTTGGGAGAATGAGAGATAAAATCTACAAAAACGAGAGAAGTCTACTATTTATACTAGATTTAATTGGGTTTAAATGGGCCAAATTAGCCTTAGAGACTTGAAATTCTCGGGTTTGACCAAATTTGACCCGTGTTGACCTTCCTAACCACTTGGCTAGACTTTTGGCACATTTTGGCTCGAGGTGGCTCGGCCAAGGCCGAGCCTGGCTGCTGGTGGCCGGCAGGCTGGGGCCTGGGCGTGGGCGGCTGGCAAAGGCGGGCGGCAACTTTAGGCAAGGCGCCGAAGTGGGCTTGACTTTGGGTGTGGCCTGGCGCTGAAACGGGCGAAACTGGGTGCTGGCAGGCGCGGGCTGCACGGGCGCTGCGCGTGGGTGCTGTCGGCAGGCTTGCGGGCGTTGCGCGCGCGGGCGTGGTGGCAGTCGCCTGGGCGTGATTTTGGGCATGGAAATCATGCCTATTCTTACACCATGGCTAGGCTTGGATTTGGGCAAGGAAACGGGCAAGGCTAGGCCACCATTATAGAATGTTAGCCATTTTGGAGCTTGCTCTTGACACCGATTTGGGCATTCAAATGGGCACGACTTGGCTTGAACTTTGGCCCTCAATGCCTTAACCTATGAAAATAGGAATTTTGAATATAAAAACCCAAGAATTACACTAAACCTCAAATTAATTGAAGCCATTTACCCCAATTAAATATAAAATTAACAAGAAACACGAAAAACAACAAAATAAGAAAACAAACGAATAACCTAACGAAACTCGATTAAAAAATACTAAAATCAACATAAAACTCTAATTAAAAACATGAGAAAAATACCACAATTACATGCAAAACAACCGCTCCACACTTATCGGTTTGTTCGTCCTCGAAAAACGAAAAGAATCAAGAATGTACATGCAATGAACATTATGCAAAAAAAATAATCCTTGTGCTTATCCTTATCCTTATTAATATGATGAAAGTATCAACATAAACTCGTTATCATCAAGCATTTCTTGTATTACTCTTTCTCAAATGAAAACCAAATCGATGACTTCCTCACAAATGGAATTTTGAGGGTGTTCGCTTAATTCGCTCAAGTTTTTATTTATATGGGACGTGTATACGCTCGAATCGGACAATGCATGCACCTTGTCAAAATTTCACAAACTGGAAACTCAAAATCGCCCATTGTACATGATCAAACAAGAATTGAAAGAGGTCTTTATTTTGGGTTGTAATGTTGGCTCTTTGGTAAGGTATGAGATATTTGGATATAGTGGCTAACACAAGATCAAACGTGATTAATAACTCACGAAATCCTAACTTCTAAAGTCCGAAGCTTAAAATCGCTTCACCCTTCCCCAAATCACCAAAATTTCGTTCGAAACCCTTTGTACACTCACACACTTTTTTGACTTTTATTCGAACACTTAGAATCTTTCTGAATTCGCTTCTTTTTTCTAAACTTAGCCTTTTTGAATATTAGGCTTTTCGCTTGAACACACGCTTTATCACTTTTTGTGATTTGTGTTGGATTTTCTTTTTGTATAAGAAACTCAAAACCCGAAACTCACAATTAATTTCCCTCACATTTCTAGTCAACTAACAACATACACTCTCACCTCACAATTTATGAAGATATAAGAGTTAAAATCGAGCTCGCCTAACAAGAACAGGGCATAGGCTCAAATGGGCTCATTTGGGATATTTAAGTAGCTTATATATTTGGATATGGCCGGAATAAGGGTGATATATGTGCCTCGAGGTCATTTCCAAATTCAATCATGTACGAGCAAAATCAAGCCACCTCAATGCAATTTCCGTAAAAATGCAAGCAAAACCGATAAATCACACAAGGCTATTCACTAGTTTACACCGGGTTTTGGAGACAAAATCAAAAGAGCTTTTAGAGCTTTGCAATCTTTTCATGAGTAAATGTTGATTATATATATAGGCAGGTTTTGGACGAAGCACAAAAATTCAACTCCTTGCACAAGAGGGCATAAACATGCAAAACCCGACAAGTAAACTATTCAAACCTCCAAGCAAGTGGTGATTGCTCAACAATGTAATAAAGACATAAAAGACACAAAAACGACTTCAACCATATAAAAGCGCAATTAGCAAGCATCACTTCGCCAAAACTCGAGTTAAGAAATACAAATCATGCTTTTCGACACCCGGACCCTAACCACCTACCCACCCCACACTTAAACCATGCAATGCCCTCATTGCATTTTTAATGAAAAACAAGTAAAAGGAGGGTGAGGTAGAAGCTTCCTAAACCGAGCGAGTTTGGGTCGAGCTCGGTGGGGTCCACTTAATCATCTAAGCAATCCAAGCGAAAAATGAGCATGGCTTATTTCTCCCGATTCCATGAATGCTACTAGCTTATCAAATCGGCAAAGGTTGGAGTCGGAAAGCGAAACCCTAAAAAGGAAAACCACACAAAGTAAAAACACAAGAAAATATGCACATGAACCGAATAAAAAAGGACTAAAAAGAACAAAAAAACGACACAAAATCTTTTATTTTATGTGGAGGTTAAGACGGGAGGATCCAATTTTTCACACGCTCCCGAGGCCTTGCCTAGCTCAAATGGCTCTTGACGAAGGGCAACCGTTCCAAAGGTCACTTTAACTCATTCTTCGGGTGGAATTGGGATTCGATAGTAACCCTACAAGCCCGCTAAGAAACAATAGGAAAGATGGTCGTCCAACTTATCCAACATTTTCAATCTCTCAACCTTCGATATCCCCTCAAGATTTTGACTCGAATGCCTTTGGAGTTCTCGAGAGGGTTCGACATCATCCTTCAAAATGATTTCACGCTTGCAAGTTGAAGGGTTAATTCTCGTAATATCCTCAAGACTCAAACTAATGGCACCCTCACGAGCTTTAAGAACCTTAATCAACCCTTCCTCTTTGTCATGGATTTGTTGCATCCTTCCCTCGTGGAAACGAGCATTTTCAAATTGACCCTTCTGAAACTCATCTAATTCGTCCACTCGCAACATTCTCTCAAGCCCGACCTCTCTTAAATCCGTATTCACGACTTCTATCGCTCGGAAAGCTTCATGTTCAAACTCAACCGCTTTGCTCTTTTCTTCTTCCAAATAGTCATTCTTGAGGTGAGGCGAGAGAGGCTTGAGCTTAGGTTTGTGCCTCCTCTCGACCTTGTTGGGAATCAATTCGAGAAATTCAATGATCTCCTTAAGATAAACGTCAAGTTTTTCAACAGGTTTCACTTCTAACCCTTCATCCACAATCTCCCCCTCTAAAATGCCAGTGTTGCCCTCAACGACATATAGACAACCCTTCTTACACAATCCTTTAGTACATTGAAGCACAATAGAATCATTACTATGCACGAGGGTCTCATTTTACTCACAAAGACTTTCAACACAAATGCTCGGACCAAACTCCTTCGCATTCCTCCCTTTCTCCATACGAACTTGGTCATCCAATTCTTGAATCATATCAATATGTAAGCAATCTGCATAGAAGGCGCTTGATGGAATCGCGGACAAGTTAGCCATAGAAAATGTTACCGTTTCACCCGCTACGAACAACGCAAGATCTTTCTTCCCAACGTTTATCAAACATTGAGTTGTAGCCATGAATGGGAGGCCTAGAAAAACTATGTGTTCGGCGCCATCATTTGTCACCATGCCCGCATCCAATACTACAAAACCGACTGGCACATCAAGTAATTGTAGTAAAACTTAGCCTGTTGACACTTGGACAAGAACATCCTTGATCACCCCTTTCGGGTGTCTAATTGACAGCCAATTGCAAATAAATGCATGTTTCTTGTAAAGGAGGGAGCTCCAATTGTTCGTATATTGAAAATGGCATCAAATTTTTACCCGCCCCAGAATCAAGCATACTCGTAGTGACTTTACCATTACCAAGTGTGATATTAATGCAAAACGAGCCGGGATCCGCCTTCTTAAGAGCCAAGAGAGAAGGTTCACAAACCACACTTGCTTCCTTGGATAGAAAAACTCTCTCATTTGTAGCGCTCACAAGCGGTTTGGAGGAAAGTCCCTTAAAGAATTTGGAATAAGCGGGCATACCCCGAATGGCGTCTAACAAGGGAAGCGTGATGTTTACATTGGACAAAAGATCATAGAGCCTTTGTAATTGTCCAACTTTCTTAGAACTTTGTAGTCGAGACAGATAGGGCATAGGGGCCTTAGATGTTGGTGGCTTGTAGGCATTTGGAGACTTATAAAGGCCGTCGGGAAGTTCCTTTGTCGAAACGGGATTCATGGGGGTAGATTCGGGAGGAATAAGAACATTTGGCATGGAAATCTCCTCCTCCTTAGATGGTGGGGCAACTTTATTGTCAACCACCCTACCACTTCGAAGAATCATGACCGCATGGGCTTGTGATGGTTGTCTCGGCAATTTGCCTTCTAGTGAGCTTGCTTTAGCATATTAACATCACTAGCCAATTGCCCAATCTTTGTGTTCAACCCATTCATCGAGGCCTCAAGAGCGGTGAACTGAGCATCAAATGACGTCATCACAGTCGACAAAGATTGCAATTGTTTCATGATCAACATTAGATTCGGATCGGAGGCCGGTGTTGGAGCATTTATCAGGGGAGACGGACGATATGGACCCATATTAGGACTCGTATGGCCAAAATCCGGATGCATGCGGTTGCTGGGATGATACGGAGGATTGTGATTTGGTGGACGGGCAAAAGTCAGCTTAGCAACACCGGGCCCCGCTTGATACCCTTGAACCCCACACACCTCCTTCGATTGAGGCGACGACATATAGAAAGAGGGATTCGAAGGACAATGCAAGGTATCATGACCGCTCATACCACAAGACACACATGGAGGATCCGGATTGGGGCAAGACAACTTGCCAATCTGAGCTTCGAATGCCGCAATCTTCTTATCCGTCTCAAGTTTCTCGGGGGAAGATGATTCAATTACTTCATTCGCACTCGAATATAAATCTCGTGACAATTCTTTTTTTAGAATTATCGGCCAAAGTGGTGAAAACCTTGAGAAGCACTTGGGAAGGATGAATCGTCATATTACCCCCCGCCGTTGTGTCCACCATGTATTAAAATTGTGGGTCTAATGCTTCATAGAAAGTTTGAATTAAAAGCTCATTCAGAAAGCGATGATGCGGACAACTATCGAGAAGATCTTTGAAATGATACCAAGCGGAATGAAATGGATCGTTCTTCATTTGTTTGAACGAAACAATCTTAACCCTCAAATCGGCCGTATTTTCCATGGAATAGTAATGATCCAAGAATGTTGCCGAGAGGTCGTCCCATGTATGAATGGAATTGGAAGGTATACTCATAAACCATGTCAAAGCTTTATCTTGAAGAGCATACGAGAAACAATAGAGTTGAAGATGCTCTAAGCTCATTATATTCTGGAGGTAGAAACTCAAGACATGCCATAGAAATTGCTTAATGAACTGGAGAGGATCCTCTTTAGCAAACCCGTGGAAGATCGGAAACCAAGAAAAATCAAGCGAACGGATATCAATAGCCATTACCTAGGGGGGAAGAGATATACATGATGAAATAGTAGCCCCCACGAAGGCTTGGCTCACTTCTTTTATAGCTAGGACGGGCGGGGTACGTGGAGCGTTCGGATTCAAACCCCCAAACAAAGCATACGCATCGAGAGTGTCCTCATGCATAATACTTTTGGCACCTCCATAACCCGGGCCACCACCATAACCATTCGTATTCACATTCGGGTCATGATTGAAGTTGTAAACGGGAGGAACTCCATATGGGCCGGGAGTCGGGCCTTGCATGTTCGAAAATTGAGGAGCATCATAGCCATATGGACCGGGGTTCGGGGATTGCACATTTGGATAGGAATTTGGAGCTCCATAACCACCAGAGGACCCATAAAACCCGACATGTTTTGCACCATCCCCTCCCATGCTGGGTTGACAATGCCGTGAGAACTGGGGGCAACGTGGTTTGCACCTTGCCCTCCCACGTTGCCAAAACCATTGAAATTCATCCCATTCCCAACATGGTTTGCACCATGCCCTCCCATGTTGGTAATGTTACCTCCATGACCGAAAGAATTAGAAGAGTGATGAAAGGGAGCGGTACCTTGGTGTAGGCCCATGGCGTGTCCATGAGTGGTAAAACGACTCCCTGGATTTCCTAGAGCGTGTTCGGGAGGGGTCATGGGAATTGGAGTCGAAAGCCTGAGTTTATCGTTTGGTGCGATATTAACTATGGGCTCGGGAGTACTAGAACTTTGAGGATCAACCCGAGGAGATTTCCCGTTGTGGTCGGGAAACGGGCCGGTATTTGGAAAATTATTTTCCGTATCATAATCAAGAAGCAAATGATGTCTTAAATGCCGCAATCGCTCGGGGTTAGAAATATAAGGTGCTAAATCGTGTCCGAGCGCTCGACGACCTGGCATACACTCAAAAAAATCATCAAATAGAAAGGAAAGCTAAAAACACAAAGAGACAACAATCAAATCGAAAGTCTTAACCAAGCCGAGTCGCAACGGCGCCATTTTAAAAGAGTAGTTTTAGTGGTGTATAGGGTTCATTGGCTCGGTATAATCGTAATTCGGTTTGATTGAAGAATCAAAGTGTTTATAGCTTGAAACATAAATGAAAATGAAAATAAATGGAAACTATGAAACTAACTAAACTACACTAGGAAATGAAATTTCAAGTTGGTCGTATGCCTCGTCGTATGCCTTGAAATGAAAATGCAAAGCAATAATGAAAATAAGCAAGAACAAGGAATGTTTCACCCAGTACAAGCATGAAAGCTCAAGTTACAAACATGCTTGCATGAACATAAAAACTTGAATAATGCAAATTGACAAAAATCGAAAGTATGAATAGAAAGAGCAATGAAAATAGACGTCAAAGTTTAAAACTTTATGAGAATTAACAAGCAACAAAGTATAGATCTAGGATTAAGCATGAAATAATGCATGAAAATAAAATCCTAAATAAAGCATGTAAAATACTCAAAATAAGAACGATCCAAGACTTGATCTATGATCTAGACGTTTCACTCGTCTAGATTCCAAGGGCGATTCATAAGATCTAACAAAAATCAAGGAGCTAAGGAAAAATGTATAAAATTGAACTACATGCATGAAATTGAAGAACAAAGCATGAAAATAAAAGAAAGCTTACTTAAATTGAAAAGAGGATCCAAATACTTGAATGAAATTGCAAGAAAATAAAATCCAAGGGAGTACTTGAATTCTTCTTAGGCTTAGAAACCCAAGGAATTACTTGAAATTAAAATCTAAGAACTAGAGAGAGAGAATAAATCCAAAATCATGCAAGAGTTGGGAGAATGAGAGATAATTTACAAAAATGAGAGAAGTCTACAATTTATACTAGATTTAATTGGGTTTAAATGGGCCAAATTAGCCTCTGAGGCTTGAAATTCCCGGGATTGACCAAAATTGACCCGTGTTGACCTTCCTAGCCACTTGGCTAGCCTTTTGGCACATTTTGGCTCGAGGTGGCTCGACCATGGCTAGAGGTGGCTCGGTCAAGGCCGAGCCTGGTCGCAGCTGGGCGCGCATTAGCGTTGGTGGTCGGCAGGCTTGGGCCTGGGCGGCTGGGCAAAGGCGGGCGCAAGTTTAGGAAAGGAAATGGGCGCCGAAGTGGGCGTGACCTGGCGCTGAAACGGGCGACGCTGGGCGCTTGTGGGCGCGGGGCGGCACGGGCGCTGGTATGCAGGCATGTTGGCACTGCGTGCGGGCGCTGTCGGCAGGCGTGCGGGCATGCTGGCAGCCGCCTGGGCGTGATTTTGGGCGTGAAAATCATGCCTATTCTTGCGCCATGGCTAGGCGTGGATTTGGGCAAGGAACCAGGCAAGGCTAGGCCACCATTCCAGAATGTTAGCCATTTTGGAGCTTGCTCTTGACACCGATCTGGGCATGCAAATGGGCACGGCTTGGCTTGAACTTTGGCCCTCAATGCCTTAACCTATGTAAATAGGAATTTTAAATATAAAAACCCAAGAATTACACTAAACCTCTAATTAATTGAAGTCATTTAACCCAATTTAATATAAAATTAACAAGAAACACGAAAAACAACAAAATAAATGAATAACCTAATGAAACTCGATTAAAAACAACTAAAATCAACATAAAACTCTAATAAAAATCACGAGAAAAACACCACAATTACATGCAAAACACTCGTGCAGTGGAAGTTTTAAATTTTTTTTAAACCCAACAGATCCATACTGTGAACGAATATATTATACAATAAATAAATGAGAGAAAGCATGAAAACCTTATAATAAATTCAGATTCGAATTCAACACTATGGTATCCACGCAATTAATTCTCCGTCTGTAAGACCCAACTTCAGTTTATTGATATCGTGAAAAAAATCTAGAAAATCTCATGAAAGCTCAAGAACTCCCCCAATCTCAAAATCAAGATTTGTTATGATATTTTCTAAAAACTCTCTCTATAGTCAACTTATGATTTTGTGTTATATTTATACTAGGTACATAAGAGAAACCTAATCTTAAAAAGAGTTGGACTATCAAGGACATAGACCCAAAATAGTTGTAGCCCAAGTACCTTTATTAATATAACATATATAATTAAATCCAAATCCAATTTACTTTAATTAAATAATTTCTATCAAATAGAAATTAACATCATAATCATTAACAATTAAATATTACAATTCTAAATTGAATATTTAATACTTTCTTGATACACTCTTAAGTCAAAAAAGTAATCTCTTATAGTGTGACCCTATAAGCCTTTATATATGACTTCAATCTAATGATGATCCACACAAAACTCCTAGACGACTTAGTTGGACGAACTCAATATATAAAGAACATTCACTTGAAGTCATCAAATCATAACCTTTATACAAAGCTTTGGTGAAATCCCTTTCATTTCGAATCACTCGATTAAGCTTCAGATTTATCCAAGTGTCTATCTCAATGGCTTAATCAATTTATCTCATCTTTATTAGTCGATAACTAGACCATACTCGACTATTATATTGAATATGCCTCATACATTGGCCAATTACTTTAGTCTAACTAATATAGAGATTATGAGTGATCTCTCTCGAAATTCTAATCGAGCAACGAATTCTTTCTTGGCTCAACTACCACCTTCATTTGCATCATTATGTACCCAACACAAGCCATATCTACCCCGAAAAGGAGTGCAAGCGTTGGTCATGGTCAAAGTACATCACTTAGTATACAAGGTGTGTATTGACCTCAAGTCAAAGGATTATCACACACTTTATACACTTATAAGTTTATAGACATACAATAAATAACTTATCAGTAGGATTTACCAATACTCTCTCAAGTATACATGTGTCCGTCGTGAATAAATATTAATCGAAGTCGTGAGACTAACTGCATTCTCTAAGAATGTGATGCATACCACATGCCGACATATATTATATTATCAATATCCCAATCTTGGTAATCATTAGTCGGGCACTACTTCTTAACAGGGTTTTAACGGCGGTTTTCGAACTGCCATTATATCGACCGCCGTAAATGACTACGGCAGTTGTTCTAAAACCACCGTAGAAAGTGAGGCTTTTTACGATGATTTTTCTTGAACCTCCGTAGAAAGTATTGCTTTTTACGGCGGTTTTTGAAAAATACCTTCTAGAAAGTCTGTTTTCCAGAATGGACAATTCACGACGATTTTTAAAAATACCTTCTAGAAAGTAGTACAAGAAATGAAAGAAGGTGCACCAAAATTGCCAATAATATAATTTCATACAATAAATTAAGCTCAGAAAACTAAATCATCCAAAACTCGAACTCGAATTTCCATCTCCCAGTTTTCAATTCATCACCAACACAATTATAAAAGATTATTCAAATCAAAACTCGTCACAAATCGACTTTCATTTTAATTATTTGAATCAAAACTAACGATGATTATAACATTTAACGGTTCCGACTAAAGCAAGTGATTCTTCAAGTACTTGGAGAAGACGATCAGGGTAGTCTTCGAGACGAGCATAACCATGTTCCGTCTGCAAAGATCTCAAAATGTTACCAACAATCTGGAAAATGCGGATTAAAGCTGCAAAGGTTTAGTAATTGTGTTTGCAAATAATAATAATAAATAAATAAATAGTCTCAACATCTAGGATTTTTGTAAGTTTCTTGTGGAAATTTACCTTTCCTGCATAGCCACCGAAAGCTACTCCACTAATCAAAGCATGCGAGGACTCAAATGAATTTAATGGTACTTTCTCGCATCATCATCTAAAACAATAACAAAATAGACTTTCATTTCCGTTAAAATGAATTTTCATTAAAATGAACTCAAATAGTATTTTAATGAATTTTATTATTTATTATTTTAATGAATTCAAATAATAAAATAATGAATACTTGACAAAGCAGCATCGTTTAATATGTTTTTTTTTCTTGTCATAATTTGTTTCCTGTATGGACTAACCTGCAAGATCATGCAATTTTTTCACGAAGTTGGCAGCGGATGATGATTTTGGCTGGTAAGCATCCTGCATGTTTTCATATTTAAAAAAAATACGCATATTTACAAAATTTACCACAGAGGTTTACTTTATCTTAATTACAAAAAGAAAAGGAAATCTAATTTTCAAATCAGCTCTCAAACAGGCAATATTATGATCTAAAAAATAAAGGATTTATTGAAAAAACTACCCTGAAGTTTACCCTAATTACAAAAAGATCCAATTAACTTTCAAAATTAAAAACAACCCCTTAAGGTTTGCATTTTCTTCAAATAAGAGTGTTTTCCATATAACTGGGGTTTTCATTTGTCAAACTAAACCTTCAATTGAATCAGCACATACCCCTCTGGACAAAATTATTTACGAACAGTATAGAACATGCATGGCTTTAATGATAAGCATAGTATAGAACAAAACAAGAACAGTTTTATATGATGACCACAAAAAAAATGTCAAGTACCTGAGAACTTTAGAAATAGTTGACATCAATATATATTTTAAACCGACTAATCTGGTTAAACTTCCAAAAAGAATTAGGAAAAAAAGAAGTTTACAATACATCAGTTGTCAGGTAAAAGTTCTCCTCTTGAAGTTGTTCCTTAAAGTTAGGAATCTCTTTCTTAGGACATGACTCCAACATCTATACATTACACCATAGGCTTTTATGTAAGGATGATAGGTTCTATAACAAACCTTTTTTTCAATTTAATTAAAAAAATAATTTTGAAGCAGTTTTAACCCGACTGAAGGCTGGCCTAGGACTTTAATAATTTTGTGATTGATGGAAATTTTACATATTAAAATAAGTACGTGCGATTCCAAAGCTAAAGTGTTTTTGAAGCTTTAGGTCATCATTTTTGACAATTACTGTACACAATTATACAATCTTATATAATAATTTGAGAATTACTTACTGAAGAAATGCATTGGGGTTCCTATAGATTACTAGAGAGAGAATATCATTTTTGTCGATGATTACTGATTTGTTTCTGATAGAAGCTGATTTCATAATTTCCCATGTTTCTCTGGCTAATCCCTGTTCCAATTTATTATTCGCTCTCCTCTGCATTAATCATATTTAACAATTAAAAATAACCGCATCATCAATTCATGTTATCAATCAACTAATAATTAGTTCCCATCAGGACTAATACACACAATAACAACAATAATAATAAAAGGAGAAATAAAATCCCTAATTAAATAGCTCATCAAAAAAAAATGATAGCGGGTTTATCAACTGCATTGCACTTAACTCATGACAGCTTAGGAACACATGACATTTAAACAAAATACCATCACTATAAAGGACCATCGATTATGTGATTAAATAAGTACACTTTGTTCCAAACTCTTTATGATTAGATGATAATTATGGATAAAGAAAAGTGCTCAAATTTGCGCAGCTTACGATTGAGCTGGATGTTCTCCCCTTATTCCACAATCTTACTGATCTAATGATAATTTCACATTAGGAAAGGAGCTCTAGCTTGTGTAACTTATGAATGAGTTGGATGTTCTACTTGTTCCGAACTCTGTCTGATCTAATGATAATTATGGAACAAGCAAGGGGTTCCAGCTTGAACAACTTACGACTTGGCTAGATGTGACCCCTTGTTTCAAACTCTTTCTGAACCAATGATAATTGCCGATTAGTCAAGGGGCTCTAGCTTGCACAACTTATGAATGGGCTGGATGTGATCCCCTTGTTCTGAACTCTTTCTGATCTGATGATAATGGTGGGTTAGATAAGAGGTTCCAGCTTTCACAACTTGCGACTGGGCTGGATATGTCCCCTTGTTCTAAACTCTTTCTGATCTAATGATAATTGCGAATCTGAACCAAGATTTTTTGCACCCCTAATTATATATATTATAAATTAAAACATTCAAGCTTGCTCACAAGAGTATGAGAATACTTGTAGGGTGGGAAGTTGACTCGAATCGTCTCTCAAGGACAACAAAATTCGGGGTCTTAAAAGTTTGTTAAGAGAAACACAAATTCAAATATCTTTTTGGGGGTTTTGTTTGAAAGTGATTAACAACTAAGGAATTGAAAAGCAAGAACATAAATTTAAATCTTAATTAACTAAGCTAAATTTACCGGCTTGAATTTACAAGCTTATGATTAACCTATTTTAAAAACCTAAGTTTACGAACTAATTAATTATCTAATAGTAACTCACTTAAAATTCTAAATTCAGCGATAACTTAGATTCAAATTGAAAACACAGTGAAACCTCAAATTCATAAACGAATCAAATAACTCAACTTGCGTAAACGAACCTAAGAAGCATGCATAAACTCAATTAACCTAAAGTAATTACTAACCCTAATTACTAAGTAGTGCTCTAAGAAAACCTTAATTAAATTCTAAACGCAGTGATGATCAAGTATTATAAACGAAATTGAATTACTTAAACGGATCTCAAAATCATAAGAAAACTCAAATAGCATGAAGCAAGTAATATCATGAATCACAAAGCATAAACGAACTTAATTAACGTAAACCAAATTGCATAAATAACTTCAAGGAATTCAAATTTCCAATACTCAATCATAAATCAAATAACTAAATTAAAACTGAAAGATTTCACTTTGAATTAATCAACCAAAACAAAGTGCATCAACCAACTCAAGAATATCAAATAAAAGCAATTATCCAATACTTCAACTATGAAAATTAAAACTAAGAAAACAAATAAAAGATAAGAGTACTTATTCTAAGAATTGCAGAAAATTCTCTAGCTACTCCGAAGAAAACGGTAGATCTCGGGCGGAAACGCGAGTTGCGCAAACTCGAATGACTTTGGGACTCGTGAACCTTGATTTCTCGATCTTGATCTCCAGTCTATGCTAAAGAGTGTTGAAAACATGTTTCTAACCCTATGAATACTTTTTGGTAACCTTATGATGACTATAGTATGCTGCAAAGTTAGATTAATGGTGTGGTATTTGTAGAATTCTGATTTCTTGGAGACTAAGTGACTTAATTCAGTTACTGGGCCCGATAATGGTAGCACTTAGCGGTTAAGAGCTACCGCTAAAGCTATCTTTAATGTCTCTGTTGCCTCCTAACAGTGATTGTAATGGTACGGTTGTAATCGTTAAGTGTATCGTTAATCTCTCAGTCCACCTTCAGCGATTACGTAACGGTGCAGGTAACGGCGTGGTAACCGCTAGGTGTAGCGGTAATGGCCATCGCTAAAGCTAACCGTTATCTTCAAAAACTTGCTACTTCTTCGTCGGAACGCTCGATTCTTGTCTTTTAATCATCAATCTTCATCTCTTACGCGCTGAGCTCCTCCGGTTACTTAGCTATAAGGTGAAAAATAGAGATAATTCACCTATTTGCATCAATTAAGATCAAAATGCGGTAAGATAAGTTGGGAGTACAAATTTAAGAATTTAAGCTTAAACTATCAAACTTATACCAAAAACAAAATGAAGAAGTAACTAAATTACTAATAAAAATGAGCACCAATACGTGTTAATCAACTACCCCATGCTTTATTGGTTTGTTCGTCCTCAAACAAATAATAATTTCAAAGACTAGCAAGAATAAAAATAAGCTCAAGCAATGAGTCGTGTTGTGCTACATATATAATTTTTAAAATATAGATACAAGTCACGCAATTTCAAACACTCCACCCTTATTACATTATCGCTTTAAAATCAAATTCATGCATCCTCACAAAGGGTAATATATGGGTGTACACTCAAAGCACTCGAGAATTTTTAATGGGGACGTGTTTACGCTCAAATCATCAAGTACAAGCATAATAAGCAAGAACCGAAAATTAAAAACTTCTCCATTGCATTTAAGTGAGTAACCAACAAAGAATCGGAAAAGGTCTTTTCGGGTTGTAATGTAGGCTCTTTGGATGAGTATGGAATATATAAGTCGTGTGGCTAACTCACGATCTAACGTGATCAATAACTCACTCAACTATTCTAATCACGAAGCAATGTGCTTCACCTCATTCAAACGAAAACCTCACTAAACACTCATAACGTAGCCTATATACATAAGCTATTTCTCAACTCGCAAACCGTAAACCGACTTTTGCTCAAACCACTTAAACAATCTAGAAGCTAATGATATACTTCTTCTTCAACACAGCTCTTACCTCTAAACATTAGGCTTCATAAGAAAATAAACAATAATAAACAAGCCTTTATTAGCGTAGGCAATGACTCAACACGATTCACCAAGATTCACCATCCTTCTTCCAATTTTTTTTTCTCTTTTTTTTTTCTTTTTTTTAAATATATTTTGTCCCCCTTTTACTCTTTTTTATGGGGTCGTGTTTTTTATTTATTTATTTTTATTGAAGGATGGTGATCCTTTATCATAATATTTCATAAATCCCTGATAAAATCTCCAAAACACAACTAACCAATAAATATAATTAACTCCTACCCCACGCTTTTAATGATTGTATGAGTCAACGCAAAAACACTCTATGATTGGCTCATTCGGAATATATAATGGCTAAAATATATGGATATGAACGAGATAAGGGTTTTATCTGTGCCTTAAGGTCATGTTCAAAGTCAACTACACACAACTATTTCAAAGAAATCTCAAAACAGAACTCAGTCAAGTACATGCAATGATGATAAACACTCAGGCTACTCACTGGCTTTTTGCATGAAATTTTTTTGAATTGAAGCTGCTTTTAAGGTTTTGCGAAATCGATTACGTCCGAGTACCATTTTACAATATATAGATAACAATTTAGAACAACTTTATGCACTTATACACACTCAAAATACAAGAACCTCAAACCAAAATTAGCTAACTTTGACAGGAGCCAGACAAACACAATATCGCACGGAAATAGCAATTAATCACGATAAATCATGTTTAAGCATTACATATCATAAATCATGAATTCAACTAAGCATGAATAAGAATAACAATTCGCTCGACCCCATCCCTCCCAAACAAAAATTCGGCAAACTCTGCTTTGCCTCAAAGAATAATTAAAGAAGAGAGAGATAAGACAAACTTCCCTGAATAACCAAAATGGTCGAGCCGCTCCATGTTGAATTTATGAGACCAAATCGTTTTCTCGATTGTCGTGATTTGAATTCGCTCGACTAAAAAAATAAAAACACAACTAACAAGAAAACAAATAAAAAAAAATATTCAAAGTTAAACATTCAAAATGACAGAAATAGAAATTAGAAAGTGTAATAGTCAAATGCTAGGAGGCATATGATCAGAAGTCCCTGATAAGGTGCATAATCCATGGAATCTGAAGGCGGTGCCAGTGGCCAATGGCTCGTCACATCCAACCGAAATCTTGCAAAGTCGGTCGTCAGTGAAATCAATACATCTATACTCGCCTCGCTAGCCTCTCTCCCCCGACGTGCCTCAATGTGTGCTAAACGGGCCTCCTCGTGTCCTAAACGAGCTTCAATGTGCACCAGACGTGCCTCCTCATGACCCAAATGGGACTCCTCAAAAGCAAAATGCGCATCCTCCCTTGCCTGGTGGGCCTTGTACTCAATACCAGATAATCTATCATAAACATCGTTCCGAAAATCGTGGAACTCCCCCAAAAAAGCAGTGAAATAAGGCGGCACTGTAGAATATGATCCGCCTTCCCTCCCATAGGACTGCTCAGCACGGGGCTCCATGACTGGCTCTGTACGATACGTAGAAGCACGATACGTAGAGGCACCCCCGTCTGCAACCTGAGTCGCCTCTCGACTCATATCTACATTATACCCGACATTATCATCCGCTTGCTCAGTCCTCTCGTCCTTCTCCGAGTCCTCAACCCACGGTCCTACAGTCGTCACTGCTCTTCGCTCACTCCTCGTCCTACCAGGAACTCGAACAATCCTCCAATCAAACTCTAGCGGCTTATACATGTGCCGCACGTCATCCTCCTGAGGCGCATAACCACATATCTTGGAGAGTCTCGTAATAAAAGCACCGTGAGTCATCGGAATGGGTCTCTCATCGCTGATCTTTTGCACATTCTTCAAGCTCCAAATCATCAGTGGATAGATCTGGACTCTTCTTCCTTTCACCATGCACCATAGAGCATACAACTCATCCTTATTAATCAGCATCAGCTCTTTCTTCCCAATTATGCAACGAGCCAGAAACTGATAAGCGGCATATAAAGCATATCCTCCACACAAGTCAGGGGGTACCGATACATCGCTGCACTGCCCGAAACAGTGATCTCATCCCAAAAAACTCTCTCACTATAGTGATAATCGTGCTCCCGTAGCGTCATCTGGCCATCAATGTCGAAGTAAGACTCGATCTCATCGCCCGAAAAGTTAAACTCATTTCCTCCAAACCGGCACGGCAAGGTGATCTCCCATAATCTTGAGCGACGTGTAGAACTCGAGCATTAGTTTCTCGCAGGCTGGGTATCTCATCCTAGCCCAATGGATGCAGTCGAGGTTCTTGATGTACCCCACGAATTTCTCAGCAAAAGGGTTCCCGTCCACAGCTTGGCTAAGCTAATAATTGATGTCTATGATCACAGGCGAAACAATATTCCGGCACAACAACGACCTATATAAGTCTACTTCGTCCTCGTATACCTTGAAAGGTGCTCCTATCCTACTCGCCATATTTCTCCATCTGTTTTGTGAAGATGAGGCCATCATCTCTAATAAAGTTGCCGGAATGCGGCTTTGAATTACCGTAAAAAAGTTCCCCGAAAAATTGTCGGCAGAGCACTTAATGGTAATCCTTAGCGGTAGCCTAACCGTTACTTCATACCGCTAACCTTAGCGGTAGCCCCTAGCGGTAGCTGTTACCGTTACTGTAACCGCTAAGCAATTCGTCGAGCACCTTCTGTGCAAGTTCCCCGTCGATAATAATCAACTAAAACTTATTCCAATACAACCCAAACACTATCCTAAACTTGTAATTCCCAATCCAACAATTAATTGAGTCAAGGTGAGCCACGCTTACCCCTAATTCGGCCAATTCAAGATCCTAGAAAGATAAACCCTCGCCCCCGCTCTCCTGTCGCTGTCCGACTCCGCTGTGAGCTGAAATTACCAGATGTTTGATGTGAATGGTGTGAAATTTGGTGAGACGTAGCAGTCACAGTGGTTTTAGCAATTGAGAAATTAGGATTAGCCTCATTCGTATCTCGTTAGCTGCTCCTGTTGGTGTAACAGTTGACTTAGCGGTTGGACTTACTGCTAGGTGCTACCATTAGGTTTGGGCTGCAAAACTCGCAAAAAATAGAAATCTTTTGACAAAAATTAAATAACTTGAAACACACGAATTTGAGAAATAAATTTCATTAATATGCGAGCGCGTAGTGATAAATTAACATGAAAATAAAAATAAAACAACTAAAATAAAACATAAGACTCGAAATAAACTGGAAAATAAAAATCCTAATGACTCGACTAAATTGAAAATTGCTAACCAAGACTCGCTAGGCTAGGAATATCATAAGGGTTTATCCACTAGATCCATAAAATCTCTCCTCTAGCTCGATGATCTTTTCGTTGGCGTCCTCAAGCTTCTGTTTCCAATAGTCTATATTCCAAAGGTGGACTCCATAGCTTTCTTCGATCCGACGGATGTCAGCTTCTTTCTCCAAAACTCTCTCCCTAAGCCCATGGATATCATTCACGAGTCACAAACCCTCGCGAAATAAAAACCTATTAGACGCTTCCTCCACGACTAATTTCTCGTTTTCTTTAGCAAGCGCGTCCTTCAAAGCAGACATATCACCTCAAAGATACCCTATTGTCGTCATTGCATCGTCAAAATCAGCGGTTAGTTGTTTAATCTCCTCCCGAGCATCGGCTAATTCGGCTTGCAGCTCCTTCATGGAGTTAGATTGTCGCTGGCGATGTTTCATGGTTGATGAAAGAAATTTAAGTTTGGAATTATCAAGTCTTGAAAGAATTATGAAAGGTGGAGCTCTAGGGGTTGGTTATTTATAGGTATCCTTGGGTCTTGAAAGTAGGAATCCTAATTCTTCTCCAATTTCAATTTAAGGTAGGATAATTAAACTTACCTATTTTAAATAGAAAACCTAAAAGGTAGGCAATCTAGACATGTGATTATATGAAAAACCGTCCAAATTTAACCAAAATAAAACTTGCCTTATATAAATAATTTCAAAGAATTCCCCAATTAATTTTCCAAAAACTTCGCAAAAACTGGAACGCTAGCAGTAGCTTTAGTGGTAAGGCTAACTGCTACGTCTTACCGTTACCACTGTTCTTGGCATTTAACGGTCAGTATACGGTTGA
Organism: Phtheirospermum japonicum; assembly: GCA_014905375.1. Lineage (NCBI taxonomy): Eukaryota > Viridiplantae > Streptophyta > Magnoliopsida > Lamiales > Orobanchaceae > Phtheirospermum > Phtheirospermum japonicum. Next base: position 36,366 of record BMAC01000839.1, read on the forward strand.
TTATCATCGTTACACGTCTGGATCAGATGCTAGCGGTACATACTAGTGGCTATGAGTTATCGCTAAGTAACCATTAGGTCTTCAAAATTGGTGAATTTTCCATCTTTCCCTACACATCAACCTTGCATAAACGTATCATAGCAATTTTCTTGAAAACCAAATAAATAAAGCAAATAAAAAGAACAACACACGAAAAAGAAAAACAAACACTTGGGTTGCCTCCCAAGAAGTGCAACTTTTAATGTCGCTTACTCGACGCATTTCTAGAAGTTAATCTCCGGTCGAAGGTGGATCTACGAGATCCATCACTTCACGACCCTTATTTATCACCATTTCCTCACGGTAAAGCTTCACTTGATGTCCGTTAACTTTAAAAGTTGTATCCTTCTTCTCGTCGTAAAGAGTGACTGCTCCAAAATCGTTTAATTCCTTGATCATGAACGGTCCACTCCATCTTGAGTTCATCTTTCCTGGAAACAATCTCAATCGTGAATTATAAAGTTACACTAACTTACCAACTTCCAATTTCTTATCAACGATATGGCTGTCGTGACGTGTTTTCATCATCTTTTTCTGTCTCCAAGCACAGTCATACGTTTTGTTTCTCATTTCTTCAAGATGAGTCCACTCCATCTTCCTATATTCGTCTGCTTCTCCATGGTCCATATTAAGCTTACGGATTTCCCAACTTGTTCTATGCACTAGCTCAACCGGCAGAGGACACGCCTTTCTGTAAACTAGCTAAAAAGGGGTTAAACCAAGCACTTTCTTTTATGCAGTTCTATAAGCCCACAGTGCGTCTACCAGTTTCGTGGTCCAGTCTTTCCTATTTGGGCCCACTGTCTTTTCTAAAATGCTCTTCAATTGGCGGTTGCTCGTTTCAACTTGACCATAGATTTGAGGATGGTAAGGCGTAGCCATCTTGTGTCGTACTCTGCACTTATTCATCAATCTTTCGAATGCTCTATTGCAGAATTGACTCCCTCCATCACTTATTATTGTTCTAGGGATTCCAAACCTACTAAGAATATTTTCTCTTAGAAATTTCAAAACGATCTCTGCATTAGCCTTGCGTGTAGGGATAGCTTCCACCCATTTGGAGACATAGTCAACGCCCACAAGGATGTACTCAAAGTTGCCGCCTTTTGGAAACGGTCCCATAAAGTCAATTCCCTATACGTGAAAAATCTCCACTACTTGATTTGGCACTAGAGGCATCTCATCTCTCTTTCCTATGTTCCCCGTCCTTTGGCAATTATCGCAGTGCTTGCAATATTCATAAACATCGGCGAACAGGGTTGGCCAATAAAGACTTGTCAAAATAATCTTGAATGCTATTTACTGAGCCCCGAAATGCCCTCTAAGGTCGTGGCAGAAGTGCATAATGCTTGTCATCTCATCATCCGAAACACAACGCCTGTTCAGACCATCTTTGCATCGTTTAAACACGAAGGGGTCTTCCTAGAAGTAGCTCCTGCATTTATGCAAAACCCTTTTTCTCTCTGGGTAGTTCAAGTGGTTAGGTATAATATCACAAGCAAGAAAATTCACAATATCCGCATACCAAGGAGTAATAGAAGCATTAAGAGCATAAGCATTTTCATATGGAAATAAATCATCAATCATGCCTTGCTCATCATTTTTATTTTCAGTTACCATCCTAGACAGGTGATCAGCTACAACATTTTCACCGCCACGTCTATCCTTAATCTCTACGTCAAATTCTTGCAACAACAAAATCCAACGAATCAAACGTGGTTTACTTTGTGTCTTATAAAATAAATGGCGTAAGGCAGCATGGTCAGTATGCAAAACCACTTTAGCTCCCAAAATATAAGATCAAAATTTATCTAAAGAGAATACTACGGCTATCAATTCTTTTTCAGTGGTTGTATAGTTACGTTGGGCATCATTAAGCATATAACTCGCATAGTAAATAACCCTAATTAACTTATCGACGCGTTGCCCTTGAACATACCCTACCGCTTCATTGGACGCGCCACACATTATTTCAAATGGTAGGGTCCAATCAGGGGCAACAACAACTGGTGCTGATGTAAGCTTTTCTTTTAAGAGTTTCAAATGCATTCATACAAGCTTCACCAAACACAAACAGAGTATCTTGAGCTAATAATTGACATAATGGGCGACTAATTTTCGAAAAATCTTTAATAAAATGCCTATAACACCCTGCATGCCCAAGAAAACTCCGGACTCCTTTAACATCACGAGGGGGAGGAAGAGTTTCAATAATATCAATCTTTGCCTTATCTACTTCCAACCCCTTCCTAGAAACAACATGACCCAGCATAGTGCCACTTTTAACCATAAAATGAGATTTCTCCCAACTCAATGTAAGACTTTTCTCTATGCAACGTTCTAACACTTTAGTCAAACTGGACAAACAACTTTCAAATAAATCACCAAAAACAGAAGAATCATTCATAAATACTTCCAGAGTACCATCAATGAAATCAGTAAAGATGGAAAGCATGAACCTTTGAAATGTCGGGGGAGCATTGCATAAACCAAACAACATCCTCCGGAATGTAAATGTGCCAAAGGGGCACGTGAAGGTAGTTTTTCTTTGATCCTCCGAGGCTATAGCCACTTGATAGTAACCAGATAGGCCATCTAAGAAACGGTAGAATTCATGCCCGACCAGTTTGTCGAGAAGTTGGTCAATAAATGGCAATGGAAAGTGGTCTTTTCTCGTTGCTGCGTTCAGTTTCCTATAATCAATACACATTCGCTATCCTGTGGTCAGTCTGGTTGGGATAATCTCGCCTTTTTTGTTCTCAATTATGGTGATGCCGCCTTTCTTGGGCACTACATGGACAGGGTTCACCCATTTACTGTCAGAAATTGCGTAAATGAGCCATTCTTCCTTCAACTTCAAAATTCCTTTCTTGATCACTTCATACAATGTCGACGTCAATCTTCGCTGTCTGCCCTCCCACTCCGGGTTGCCCATAACAAAACTACCATTGGCAACGTGGTTTGCACCATGCCCTCCCACGTTGCCAAAGCCATTATACATCATCTCATTCCCGACATGGTTTGCACCATGGCCTCCCATGTCGGGAATGTATCCACCAAAGCTACAAATACCTAACATACTAAACAAAAATGTCAAATAACAAAGAAGCTAAAAACACAATAAAACTACAAAAAAATCGAAATCCTTAACCAAGCCGAGTCGCAACGGTGCCATTTTGTTTGAAGAGTTTTAGTGGTGTTGAAATAAATCAACGTGTTCATGGCTTGGTATTATCGGAATTCGATTCAATTGAGGAATCTATGTGTTTTAAGCTTTGAAAAGTAAAATAAAATGAAAATAAAGCAATTAACTATCTAAACTATCATAGAAATGGAAATAGCAAGTTGGTCGAAATGCAAAGCAATAATGAAAATAAGCAAGAAAATGCAATGTTTCACCAAGTACAAGCATGCAAGCAAAAGGTATAACTATGCATATAATCCTAAATAATGCAAATAAGCAAAAACTGAAAGCATGAATGGAAATAGCAATGGAAATTGACATCAAAGTTTAAATCTTTATGGAAAATAATAAGCAACAAAGAGTAGATCTAGGATTTAAACATGAAACAAAGTATGAAAATAAAAACAAAAATAAAGCATATGAAAGACTTGAAATCAAGATGATCTAAAACTCGATCTATGATCTAGATGTGTCACTCATCTAGATTCCATACCCAATTCTTAAGATCTAACATGAATTCAAGTTGCTAAGACAAAAGGCATAAAATGATGAACAAGCATGGAAATGAAGAACAAAGCATGGAAATAAAGCATAAAACATGAAATTGAAAGGAAACTTACTTGAATTAAGAAATGAAACAAAGCTTGAATTTAATTACATCAAAATTAAATTCCAAAGGAGTATTTGGATTCTTCGCAGGCTTACAAACCCAAGGCCAATCATGAAAGTAAATCTAAATCTAGAAAAGAAATTACATCAAAACTTGAAATTAAATCTAAAACCTAAGAGAGAAAATTATCCAATAGCTTCAGAGTAATTTTGATCCCAAGCCCAAGTTAGGGTTGGGAGGGGGAGTTGTTCTTTTTTACAAAATGAGAGTTGAGTTCTATTTATACTATGTTAAATTGGGTTAAATTGGCCTTAAAAGGCTTGATTTTCCCATGTTTGACCCATGTTTGACCCACTGGCGTTGCTGTTGGTGAGCAATTTTGCAAACGCCAGGCGCTGCTGGGAGGGGGCGCTGGCGCAAGATTTGGCGACCAGTTTGGCAAGCGCCAGGCGCTGCTGGGAGGGGGCGCTGGCGCAGGATTTGGCGACCAGTTTGGCAAGCGCCAGGCGCTGCTGGGAGGGGGCGCTGGTGCAGGATTTGGCGAGCAGTTTGGCAAGCTCCAAGCGCTGCTGGCGCAAGGCTTGGCGATTGGTTTGGCAAGCGCAGTGATGGGAGGAGGCCGTGGTGCCTATTGTGGCAAGTTGTGGCTAGTATTACAAAATGTTAGGTGTTTTGAAGCCTCCTTTGACCTAAAAAAATATGAATTTTTGCACATAAAAACCCAGGAATTTCACCAACTTTAAATCAATTAAAACCACTTAACCCATTTTCACTTAAAATCAAAAGAAGAACATAAAAACCCAAAAATAAGAAAAACAACCTAGATAACTTTGGTAAACTACTCAAGAACCACTAAAAATAATATAAAATCCTAATTAAAATAATAGGAAAAATACAACAATTACATGCAAACTACCCCACACTTATCGGTTTGTTCGTCCTCGAACAACGAAAAGAATCGAGAGTGTACATGCAATGAACATTACGTAAAAAGAAAAATCCTTGTGCTTATCCTTATTAATACGATGATATTATCAGCATAAACTTGCTATCGTCAAGCATTGCTCGTATTACTCTTTCTCACATGCAAGCCAAATTGATAACTTCCTCTCAAATGGAATTTTTAGGGTGTTCGCTCAAGTCGGGCAATGCATGCACATTTTCAAAATTTCCCAAATCAGTCGCTCAAAATTGCTCGTAGTACATGATCAAACAAGAATCGAAAGAGGACTTTATTATGGGTTGTAATATTAGATCTTTGGTAAGGTATGGAATATTTGGATATAGTGGCTAACAGACGATCAAACGTGATCAATAACACACGAAAATCCCAACTTTTAAAACCCGAAGCTTATGATCGCTTCACCCTTCCCAAATTCACCAAACTCTCATTTGAATCCCTTTCGTTCACTTACTTTCCCGACTTTTATTTAACAACACTTAGAAGTTTCTTGAATTCGCTTCTTCTTTCTAAACTTAGACCTTTTTGAATTAGGGTTTTCGCTTGAACGCACGCTTTATCACTTTTCGTGATTTGTGTTGGAGTATTATTCTTTTTTTTTTTGTGTGTTTGTATAAGCAACTCAAAACCCGAAACCCACAATTATTTCCCACACATCTCTCGTCAACTAACAATAAACTCTCCCACCTCACATATTACAAAGATACAAGAGCTAAAATCAAGCTTGGCAGGGGGCTCGTTTGGGATTTTTAAAGTAGCTTAAATATATGGATATGGCCGGAACTAGGGTGATATATGTGCCTCGAGGTCATTTTCGATTACAATCATGTACGAGCAAAATCAAACGTCCTCAATGCAATTTCCATAAAAATGCAAGCAAGCCGATAAATCACACAAGGCTACTCACTAGTTTGCACCGAATTTGGGAGCAAAATCCAAAGAGCTTTTAGAGCGTTGCAATCTTTTCATGAAAAAATGTTGATTATATATATATAGGTGGGTTTTGGACGAAGCACAAAAATTCAACCCCTCACACAAGAGGCCATAAACATGCAAAAACCCGACAAGTAAACTATTCAAACCTTCAAGTATGTGGAGTTGTTCAACAATGTAATAATGACACAAAAGACACAAAAATGACTCAACCATATAATAGCGCAAATAGTAAGTTTCACTTTGCCAAGAATGCGTCACTTTGCCAAGGCTCGAGTCAAGAAAGACAAATCGTACTTTGTGACAATCGGACCCTAACCACCTACTCACCCCACACTTAAACCATGCATTACCCGCATTTTAATGAAAACCAAGTAAAAGGAGAGGGAATATAAACTTCCTTAACCAAGCGAGTTTTGGTCGAGCTCAGTGGGGTCCACCTAGGCATCTAAGAAATCTAAGCAAAAATCGAGCATGGTTAGTATCTCCTGGCTTCATGAACTCTACTCACTTTTATCAATCGTCCAATGGTCGACGTTGGAAAACAAAACCTAGAAAAGAAAATCACACAAAATAAAAAACATAATAAAAATATGTACATAAAACAAAACCAAAGGTTCAAAAGAACCAAACCATTTTTTTTTTCAAAATTTCAAATGTTTTTTTGGATTTTCATAAAATAAGAGAATAAGAAAGGAATAAACGAGAAGATATTGGGTTGCCTCCCAAGAAGCGCTTGTTTTACGCTATTAGCTCGACAAACTCCCTTTTGCTCAAGGTGGGAAGATAACGGGCGGATCCACCAACGCAATCTCCTCCTTTTAGGGAGGATCCACTCTTTGGAACGTCCTTGGCGCATTTCATAGCTCGTATAAGATTTGCTAAAAAGAAAACGTTCCAAGCAGGCAATCGAAAATTGTCTCGGCTAGGTCCTCGGGTGAGATGGTGGTCTTGAAGTGGCCCGACGACTCATCCCGAAAATAAAAGGAGTAATGGTTGGCTATCTTTTCCAACATGTGGTCGAGCAATGGAGGAGGGAAATGATCGCTTTTGAAATCCGCATTTAACCTCTTAGAATCGATCAATATCCTCCATCTCGTTGTAGCCCTCGTGGCCAATAACTTTCTCTTTTCATCCTCGATCACCTTCTCGTCTTCCATTATTTCTTCAAAATTTCGAAATGTCTTTGAAATCCTCGAGGTGGTGTGGCATCATCCTCCAAGATGAGTTTATGCAAGTAAGTCCAAGGGCTAGCTCCCCTTATCACTCCGGGTGTCCAACCAATTACACCCTTACGAATTTTAAGTTCTTCAATCGACCCCTCCTCTTCTTCTCGCTTTGGATTGGCAAAGATGATGATCGGTTGGCTCTCCTCTTTCTCTAAATAAGCATACTCGAGTGGAAATGGAGGAGGCTTAAGCTTGGGATTGTGCCTCCTCTCGGACTCATCGGAAACTAACTCAAACATTCCACCGACCCTCTCAAGACACTCATAAAGCTCTTCAATCTTAGCATCACTACCTTCCACCTCCCCCTCTAAAAATTCGTCGTTGCCCTCAAAAACACATAAAACATCTTTGTGGCACAAGTCTTGGATACATTGGAGCACAACAGATTTATCATGCAGAACAAGGGGCTCAAACAACCTCGCAACAATCCTCAATATCAACGTCCGGGCCAACCTCCCCCTGATGGTAAATATCCTCCATATAAGCTTGTTCGATTGACTCTTGGGCCACGTCCATGCGTAAGCAAACCTCAAAGGAGAAGCTTGATGGATAGGGTATAGGGGCATCGGGAATATTCTTTGCAAAATTAGGGAGGATAGAATCGGGAAGAGGAAGAATACTCGTAATAGAAACCACCTCCACCTCGGACGGCGAAAAAACCATATTATCAACCACACCACCACTTCCAATGACCGTGACCGCAAGAGGATGCAGAGGTTGGCTTGGCAATTCATCTTCCTCGTTCGCTTGCTTCAACATAATCACACCACTTTCCATTTGCACAAGTGTAGCTTCGAGAGCATTAATTTTAGTATCGAATGAAGCCAACGTGATGGAAAGTGTTTGTAATTGTTTCAAAATGTCCAAGAGAGTCGGATCGGGGGGCGTAATAGGAGCATGCACCGGAATATCGAGGGCGGGAGGGGCATTTTGGTCATTGGAGCTCAAACCTACAAAGTACGAATACAGATCGGGATCATGAGTGCCACACCAAATGGGGCATAATCGAAATTGGAAGGGAGAGAACCATCATATAGGCCGGGATTCAGAATTTGGCCACCCACATACTCATTCGAACTCGCAAAGCCATATATAGACAAGCTTGTGCAATAATTGGAAGCATTATACCCACCATACGACTCGGATGTCGGAATATGCATGTTCGGGAAGTGAGTCGGAGCACCAAATTGTCCATATGGATCAACCAAACCCGAGGAGTTGCTAAACCCGATATGGTTTGCACCATGCCCTCCCACGCCGGGTTGCCCATAACAAAACTACCATTGGCAACGTGGTTTACACCATGCCCTCCCACGTTGCCAAGGCCATTATACATCATCTCATTCCCGACATTGTTTGCACCATGCCCTCCCATGTCGGGAATGTATCCACCAAAGCTACAAGTACCTAACGTACTAAACAAAAACGTCAAATAACAAAGAAGCTAAAAACACAATGAAACTACAAGAAAATTGAAAGCCTTAACCAAGCGGAGTCGCAACGGCGCCATTTTTTTTTGAAAAGTTTTAGTGGTGTTGAAATAAATCAACGGGTTCATGGCTTGGTATTATCGAAATTCGATTCAATTGAGGAATCAATGTGTTTCAAGCTTTGAAAAGTAAGTAAAATGAAAATAAAGCAATTAACTATCTAAACTATCCTAGAAATGGAAATATCAAGTTGGTCGGATGCCTCGTCGTATGCCTCAAATAGAAAATGCAAAGCAATAATGAAAATAAGCAAGAAAATGCAATGTTTCACCAAGTACAAGCATGCAAGCACAGGGTACAACTATGCATAAAATTCTAAATAATGCAAATAAGCAAAAATTGAAATCATGAATGGAAAGAGCAATGGAAATTGACGTCACTTAAATCTTTATGGAAAATAATAAGCAACAAAGAGTAGATCTAGTATTTAAGCATGAAACAAAGCATGAAAATAAAAACAAAAATAAAGCATAAGAAAGACTTGAAATCAAGACGATGTAAGACTCGATCTATGTTCTAGATGTGTCACTCATCTAGATTCCATACCCAATTCTTAAGATCTAACATGAATTCAAGCTGCTAAAACAAAAAGCATAAAATGATGAACAAGTATGGAAATGAAGAAAAAAGCATGGAAATAAAGCATAAAACATGAAATTGAAAGGAAACTTACTTGAATTAAGAAATAAAACAAAGCTTGAATTTAATTGCATCAAAAGTGAAAATCCAAAGGAGTATTTGGATTCTTCGTAGGCTTACAAACCCAAGGCCACGCATGAAAGTAAATTTAAATCTAGAAAAGAAATTACATCAAAACTTGAAATTGAATCTAAAACCTAAGAGAGAAAATTATCCAATAGCTTGAGAGTAATTTTGATCCCAAGCCCAAGTTAGGGTTGGGAGGGGGAGTTGTTCTTTTTTACAAAATGAGAGTTGAGTTCTATTTATACTAGATTAAATTGGGTTAAATTGGCCTTAAAAGGCTTGATTTTCCCATGTTTGACCCAGGTTTGACCCATGTTTGACCTAGGTTTGACCCATTGGCGTTGCTGTTCGCGAGCAGTTTGGCAAACGCCAGGCGCTGCTGGGAGGGGTGATGGCGCAGGATTTGGCGAGCAGTTTGGCAAGCGCCAGGCGCTGCTGGGAGGGGGCGCTGGCGCAGGATTTGGCGAGCAGTTTGGCAAGCGCCAGGCGCTGCTGGGAAGGGGCGCTGGTGCAGGATTTGGCGAGCAGTTTGGCAAGCTCCAGGCGCTGCTGGCGCAGGGCTTGGCGAGTGGTTTGGCAAGCGCAGTGATGGGAGGAGGCCGTGGTTCCTATTGTGGCAAGTTGTGGCTAGTATTCCAAAATATTGGGTGTTTTGAAGCCTCTTTTGACCTATAAAAATATGAATTTTTGCACATAAAAACCCAGGAATTTCACCAACTTTAAATCAATTAAAACCACTTAACCCATTTTTACTTAAAATCAAAAGAAGAAAACAAAAACCTAAAAATAAGAAAATTAACCTAGATAACTTTGTTAAACTACTCAAGAACCACTAAAAATAATATAAAATCATAATTAAAATAATAGGAAAAATACAACAATTACATGCAAAACACTAACTGCAGTCGCGTGGTCGCTGGTTTCAGTGTTCCAAGATCAAATTCTCGATAAAGTGAATAAGGCCTTAGGTTAATTCCTACCCCAAGATCCAACATTCCCTTTGCTGTTTGTCCATTGCCCAACAAAATAGTAATGCAAAAACTTCCAGGATCTTGTTCCTTAGGTGGCAATGGTTTCTTGAAAATTGCGCTTACTTCCTTCGACAATGCTACATACTGATTTGTCGCTAAGCGTCTCTCCCTTGAAGCAAGTTCCTTGAAAAATCTCACGTAGGTTGGTATTGTTTTGATTACACTACAAGATGTTCGATGACGATACGTTTCGTCACTAAAAGTCTATTTTTTCGTCACTGAAGAGAAACGGTGACGAAAATTGAGCGTCACTGCGGTTGTCATAGTATTGTTGTCACCATTGGTGAAAGTGACAATTTTTTCAAGCGCGTCACTAAATGTTCAGTTTTGATGACGCTGATGTAAATTGTCATCATAGATGATACTATTTGGTGACGTGGAATTCATCACGTAAGTGATTGAAGAATTGTCATCAAAAGATCGGTTTTGTCACCATATGTTAACATTTTAAATGACGAACACTTAATTTGTCATCAAAACATATGACTTTCCGTGACAAACATAACTACAGTGACAATTTTTATTGAGTTATTATGACGCTCATATTGTCATAATATGTATTAAACAATTTCCAAATATAATGTAATTCGTCACGATAGATCTGTTTTATAGTATCGCAATATTGACCGTCACTGAACATCTATACTTACAATGACAAACCATTGTGTCACCATTTACTATTAAAGGTGATGAAATTATTTGTCACGAAAAAATTAGCAATATATGACAAATTTTGTTATCATCATAAAAGATATATGTTCAATGATGATTTAATGGGTACATATGGTGATAAAATCCATTGTCATTAAATGAGTTTATATGGTGACAAACCAATCATCATAAATAATTTAGTTTAAGTGACAAGTTCAAAGTATTATGTGATGAAACAAGTTGTCATAATTTATTAAAGTGACAATTTGAAATACTTATGTGACGCTTAAAGTTGTAATAATTGAGTGAACACGATTTGATTATTTACTTTCATGATGACATAAATTGTTCTACATTAATTTGTCATTATTCTTTTGTAAGGAAAAAATATCGTAATGATGAAAACGAAAGCACATGAGCATTTATCATTACAATATAATGATAACAATATTCCAAAATATTTCTTCGACGATTTCGAAGATACACCAAAATACTTGCAACTAACCAAAATATTAACTTGAAATATCCAGAACACATATCAAATTAGACATCTAGAACCAATGTACTTGAATATTCAAAACAAGGACCTGGAAGCATAAACTAAACCAAAAGAGTTATTTCATATAGCAAGACTTTAGCCTGACTTGTTCCACATGTCAACATTGCCAAACAAAAACAAAAGTGGGATCAGACCGCCTGCATATTTCAAATTTATAACTCTAATTTAGTTTATAATCAAATCATCAAAGAAATACTATACAAAGTTCACAGAATTGAAATTGAAAATTCCGACTTACTTGGAATATAATGGATCACGCATTATTCCCACTCCAAGAAGACTCATTTGCTCTGATGAAGGCCATAAGCTTGTTGATGCACTCGCCTTGCTGAGTTAGTTGATTTTCCAAATCATCGACTTCATTCTTGAGCTCGACTTCATTCTTGAGCTCCGTCACTTGACCTTCCAAATCCTGTAGCTTTCCTTGAGTTTCTGCCATTTCCTTTTGCATGTGTTGGGTGTTCGAATCAGGCAACATGCTGTGTTTTCCTGGAGGTTTCGGTCCATAACCAACGGCTTTGATATAACCAGATGCATGACCAAGAACTTCATTTGCTATCTCTTGTTCAGTCTTCTCAATCCCTTCTTCGGCATATTTCACTTTCCTTGCTATCATCTCATCCTAAAAATACATCGATGTAAGTATAATAATAATAATAACATGATCATTAACGAAGTTGGATTATAAAAGGCATGTATTAGTAATGCAAAGAGAAATTACAAAATAACTCATTTTCTCACAACTTAATAAACACATTGTTACATTTCCTCACCACAGATAACCCAAATCAAATGTGATTTCCCTTTATATGATTGTAATTTCTTTAAAAAGGTTCCCAGATCTAATGCAAGTACAAAAAATAAAATGAAAAGCTAGAATCACAATCTACAATTCTAACATAATTTTCTTAGCATAGCAATCAAGTTTAGCATGGTGTTCAGCTAACGACGTCACAATCAAAGTACCACACAATTCATAATCCTACTTAAAATTATAGTTTACATTATTCACAATGACTGTAATCTCTACTGGGGTTCAAAGAAGTAAGTCATAGTCTAATTATTTCTCAAGTTTTTAATTCTTAGGCATCTCACTCTCACGATTAAAATTGGCAAGATTTTAAATAATAATATAGTGCAGAAATTAACAAGCGAAAAGAGAATTCAAGAGCAACACACTATAGCAGCGACAAGTTGAGTTCGGCAATAACAAAAAGTGATTTCAGCAGTGAGTGGTTCATGGATGCGCTCGCGGCTGTTGGAACCGTCGTCATCTCCAACTTGGATGCAATCCAACACCACCAGTACTACTAGACTCCGTACATGTTTTAGCGACTCATATCTAGATCAAAAGAAGCTAATTTCACATAAATATTGGTCTACATATCAATAGCATAGCATAACAGTATGCATTCTCATAATTAGCATTTAACTTAGAGTAGAAAACATAACTACTCATATATTTATAAATAAAAAAAATCTTTTTTTATTGGATTTGATTCGTCCCTTTAATTGATAAGATAACATCACAAGACTTGTACAAAAAATTAGTTCAAACACAATTCATAAAACAAGTTAACCCGCAATTGAGATTCTTCACAAGTTCAAGCAAACAACAGAATAACAACAACAGTTAACACGTTTCTATCTAGCACGGGGATTAAGATTTAATGATGAGTTGGTTGGCTATTTACTTAGCACTTACAACTTCAATCTCAAAAACATAATAACATGATTTAAAATTAACTCCTAAGTACAAGCCGTGTAAATATCACCAGGATATTTATTTTATAGCATAGACCAATAAGAACCAAATTTTCATGTATTCAAGTTCCGAATATCAATATGTATTGAAGTTAATGCACAAACACAAAACACATTTTTAAGGAATTGGTATATCATATCAATGGACCTCATAAACATACGTGATGAATATCATTATGCATCACATGACACAATTCATGATGTAAATTTACGTGACTTGGTAGCGTAACACTGTTCAAGACTTCCCAACAAATCCAAACTTGCTACACACAAAAATGGAATTAAAGCAGCAAAACATCCATATACATAGATCAAGAAGCACACAACATCAAAGCGAGGGGGGAAGATCCTGAAAGTCCCAGAATGTTATTGTAAGCATGTACTCCATTCCATAGAATCTTATCATAATTCAAATAATCCTTATTTTTCGTGCCACCTATGGTAACAAATCATTATTGAAAAGAAATGAATATAACAAGGGAGAAGATGATTAGTGAATGAGACTATTTCTATCCTAAAACTCTTTAAGCCATTACAATTATAAAACTAGAAATTAGAATGAACAAAAACTGAAGCAACTAAGAGACAACTTGATGTAACAATACAAATTATAAGAATACACATTTGACATATAAATGACCACAAACTAATCTCATCTCTAGTTATTTCATTACTAAAGAGGAAGATAAAAGCATCAATAAAGAAATTTGAAAAAGAAAAAAACACCATAGCTGTCACCATATCCAAATTCTTCTAATCTTACCTCACAAGGTTCACCCTATAATCTTCTCAGATAAAAATCTGATTCTGAGACAACAATTCCTGGTGGTAAAGACTCAGCACAACGAGGATTTGTAGGAACATATATCTGAAAGGCAAGAATATTAGAGAATTACTTTCATCTTGTTTTTCTTGGCTTGAAGTTTCTTTTCCTTCTTGTCCTTCTCTTCTTTCTCTTCTGTTTTTTCCAATCAATTATAGAGCACGCATGAGGAACTAAACAATATTCAGAAAAAGAACACACAAAATTAATGTGGGTACTTGGATCAAAATAAAAATTGATAAGACGAAATTGCAGTACTTCTTAGCTCAAAATTACAGTACTTCTTAGCTCGAAATCATGAAATTGCTAACCTAGATTCTAGTTAATAAATGATATCTAATTTAATAAAATCATAAAAGGAGGAGAGAAAAAAAAAGAAATTAAGAAAAGAAAGATGCAAAACTTACAACAAAGTCCAGATTCAAGTTTCGCCGTCCAAGTCAACCAATTTCTCCCGAGTGGCTGTCGGAAACTGCTGAATTGCAGTCTGCTCTGCAATCAGCTTCCCCGCCATTAATCTCTGTAAAAAAAAAATAGAGAGAGAGAAATAGAAATATTAATCGAGAATAATTGCAGTAGAATGGAAGATTTATCAACCCATGCGATATCCAGTGATTATGTCTTACTATGAGCATCAGACTCAAACTTTAGAGTTCACGAATAATTGAATTTATTATTCACTGAAAATCTCAGGTTGATCAATTAAAGGTGCATGTTTTTATTTTTTATTTTTTGTAGAAACTAGAAGTAAAATGATAGAAGTAGACATTACAATCAACTAGAAATAAAATAAACTGAAACCTGACAAATAACAAATAAAAGGCAAAAACAAGTTTATAGCACTTCAGAGCCAATCACATAATACACCACTGTCTTAAGGTATCAACTCTGGTATCACTCTAACACAAATAATGCTCACAAATCCACAACATAGAGGTGCAGACATAACATAGTAGTAGATTGAAGCAGTCAAAGATCTACAACATCAACCAAAGATTTCACAGTCAGCAATCACATAATCACCATAACCATTTAAAACATTTGCGTCCAAGAAGCTGTCAAAATACCTCAATACGGGTGCATACCCTGGTAAGTCAGAAACCTGGGCCCCGGAGCAGCATGATGGGGTGGATACCCATAGTTCCCACTATCCGAATAACCACCAGAGCCATGCATTCCAATACTGCTAAGTTGCATTTTGTAGCCTCCAGTATATTCCAAAAGGCGGGCGCTGTGTGAAAGGCATGCCTTTTTTGCGCCTTAGGGCGTCTTTATTGCGCCTAGGCGCGCCTGGCAAACATGGTCAATTTTTATTATTTTTTATTTTTTTGTAATTTAAGAACTTATTCACACTTAATAACATCCCAAATGAATATAATAGTTGTTATTAGGTCATAATAATTGTTATAACTTTTGTGTTTAATGTTTAGTTTGCTCTTTTGGGTTACCATGAATAATTTATTTTTGAAATATAACTATTTTAACCATGTAGTTGCTTATTTGTAATCTAAAAACAAAGTTAATATATTTTTCATTTTTTTTTAATTTTTGCGCCTTTTGTGCAAAAGGCGCGCGCCTTGCGCCTCAGGCTCCAGAAGGCTTTGCGCCTAGGTGCGCCTCTCGCCTTTTTCAACTATGAGACAGACACATTTGACTATAACATTCTTGAAGAACCTCACCTCAACAAAATMTGTACCAKTAGCTGCAAAAAATGGAAGACCTRCCTCACCAACTATAGCTTTTGCGAGAAGTGTTTTACCAGTTCCAGGARGGCCATGAAGGAGAACACYTTTTGGGTAATAGATACCTTTKTTTTGGAACTCCTCGTCATTTTTTAGTATTCTAAMAATCTCTTGTAGCTCCCTCTTGATATATTCTTGGCCACCAAAATCATCAAAGGTAACACCTGTTTTTTCCTCGGCTGATATGAACTTTGCCCTGGAATGAAGTGTTTAAATTATCAGTATATGATCATGCCACGACTAAAAACCAAGAGTATATTGCCCACATAACTGGMTATATTTCTGAACTTAATTATTCGAATATTATTGGAAACATAGATAGAATATCAACGTGCTGATCTTAAGTGTGGCACAGAGGCCACAYGAGATCAAAATTCATATTCAAATTAGAATAGAGTTACATCATGCATATTAAATCTTTCTTAAAGGCCCTTTCCTTTCTCATCAATATTCTATTTAAATGAAACAGAAACCACATTTACAGAGTAAAGAACAGAGTCCACTCAACCATCCAATTATCAAGGATAATAAATAACCATTCATGTTCAAGACTTAGAATTCAACATTTACAGAATTATTTTTAAATTTTTTTTTTTAGATACATCAATTGCAGACATACGGATCAAATATATACCTATGAATTGATAATTATCAATTAATTAATAAGTAAGCAAGGACTGAAGGTACTATTCGCGGTCTTCACGGAGCGGGCCAAAAAAGCCCGCGATTAAACGGTTGCCAGAAGGGCAACCCAAGCCCGCCCGTTTGCGCGGGCTGCCAAAGCCCATTTTGACAGTGCTACTATTCACTACCCGACTCGATAAAAGCTCGCTGAAGCTCGTTTAATAAATGAGCAAACTCAAAGTTCATAATATTCGGCTCGTTAGCACGTGAGCAGGTTTGTTAGTGAGTTCGTTATTAAACTCGTATAAATTAAACTAATAGTATGATTTTAATTATAATTTTTACACTTGTTCATATGAAGAATATAGAAATATATATATAAACTTATTTATTTACGTATTTTAGTAGGTTTATTATAAACTTTAAAAAATATATATTTTTTTTTAACAAAGTAAAGAATAATTTAATTAATAATTAATATCTTCTGAGCTCGTTTAGGCTCGATTAAACTCGAAAAAGCTTGCGAGTCATCGATATGTTCGTTAAAAAAAGCTCGAGATCGACAATAAACGAGCAAGCTCAAAATCTTTAAAACTCGACTCGATTCGGCTCGTTTACAGCCGTACATATCATCAACGAAGAAATAGTGTGGAAACACTGATGCCATCACATCAATTTTTAAATAAATTATCGGTGCCATATCATCAATTTTATATTTAAAAATTAAAAATTCATCAAAAAATAAAAAAAGACATATAAAACAAATATGAAAGTTTTTTAAAATTAGTGACAGAATATTTAAAATTTTTAAATAATTATTAAAAATATATAAAATAAAAAAATAATTTTATAAAATGACATAATATGATTAAAATATATAATTTATAATTATTTTGAAAGCACTTTGAAATTTTATAATTTAAAAGCACTTTGAAAATTTATTTATTTTTCCATATCAGTTTATTGATAAATCTAAGAAATGAAAAAAAAATATAAAATCAATAATATTTTAGAATAAAATATAAAATTTAAATGATACTTTATTATATATTTTCTAATTTGAATATTAAAAATCATAAAAATACCAATAATATAAAGCAAATTTGAATTTTATAAAATGATTTTTTTTCATTTTTATTTAACTTTCTTTATAAATTAATGACTTCAATTATTATTCTATATATTCTTAAGTTTCTTTTATTATTAAAATTGATTAAATAATTATATTATTTGATGAGTTCAGCTCGGCCTTCCTGCATCAGTTTACCAGTTGCAGGAAGTACCAGAAGATGCCGTTCGAGCTATTTAGTTTGAAACAGAAGGAGAACGAGAGTCTGCGTGCTTACATTAATCGATTCACGAATGCAAAAGAGGTGCCTTCCGCATCAGAAGAACTTTTGGTGAATGTTTTGGCACAAGGCCTCAGAAGAGGTGAGTTTTTTCAATCGTTGGTCGTTAAACAAGCTCTGAAGTTTGGGGAACTCCTGGAGAGGGAGGAAAAGTATATTCACCTGGAAGAAGCCCTGAAGATCAAGGACGAGGGGGAGAAGAAGAGGGAGAGATATGACAGGGATGAGAGAGCGCCAGTGAAAAGGTCTAGGCCAGACCTTCCTGGGGTACGACCTCGCTTCGATAAGTACACGCCCTTGGCGACCCCTCATGGGGAGATAAGTTATTGAGAGGCATCCATACCTCAAATGTCCAAAGACTTATTCTCAAAAGCCGAGGAAGGAGAGATCAGAACGATTCTGCCGATATCACAACGAGTACGACCATGACGC
Organism: Phtheirospermum japonicum; assembly: GCA_014905375.1. Classification (NCBI taxonomy): domain Eukaryota; kingdom Viridiplantae; phylum Streptophyta; class Magnoliopsida; order Lamiales; family Orobanchaceae; genus Phtheirospermum; species Phtheirospermum japonicum. Next base: position 54,492 of record BMAC01000839.1, read on the forward strand.
GGACCAATGCACTCATCTCAAGGACAAGTTGGAGAGAATGGTGCAGGCCGGGCACTTGAAAGAGTATGTCCAAATGCGAAGGGAGGAAGCCAGATCTGGCCATGGCAGTCATGATCGACCCCAACAAGGCAAGGGTGAGCAAGATGGTAGGAGAAATGGAGAAAGGAGGAATGACCAAGCCCAGGTCATCCGAGGGGAAATTCAAATGATCACCGGGGGCGAATGGGATGAACATTCAAGACGAACCCAGAACAGCTATGTTCATGCATCCCGAGACCTGGTGAGAAAAGGAATGGAGGTAGGGCAAGTGGCACCTAGCCCGAACGTTTGCTTTGGGTCAGAAGATTAGGACGGGATCCTGGCTCCCCAAATGGATGCCTTGGTAATCACGGCCACCATAGTTAATTACAACGTCCGACATATTTTTGTATAGACAGGAAGCTCAGTGGACATCATGTTATATGATTGCTTTAAGAAGATGGACTTGGATGTGGAGCTGGAGGAAGTTACAACCTCATTGGTCGGATTTGCAAGGGATGCGTTGAAACCCCTTGGAGCAGTTGACCTTTTGGTTACGCTAGGGGATGAGCCGTTTAGGCAGACCAAGACAGTCCGGTTCTTGGTAGTAGACGCAGCCTCCTCCAATAACGTGATGTTAGGAAGACCTTCCCTGCTCATGATGGAGTAGGTGAGGCAAGAGGAGATCAACATGCATTGAGGCAGACGCATGTAGAGAGCATCAAAATAAACAAAGAGGAAATACAGGCTAAGAGAGCCCGAACAGAATACAGACCTACATTGAATCAGAGAGAGGAGGGGTTAATGATGGTAGAGGTAGTCCCAGGGGACGACAGTAGAGCCTTCCGAGTGGGAAAAACCCTTAGTCCTGATGTTTTGACAAGTCTTGTAGCTTTGCTGCGGGAAAGTGCAGACGTATTCGCTTGGTCTCCCCAAGACCTGGTTGAGATTGATCCAGAGGTGGCTAAACATCACCTCAACATAAGTCCTGCGGTAAAGCTGGTCAAATAAAAGAAACGCAATTTTGGGCTGGAGAAGGAAGCCATTATAGAGGCTGAAGTGGAGAAGCTGTTGAAAGCTAAGCACATCTAAGAAATACAATTTCCTGAGTGGCTTTCCAACGCTGTGCTGGTCCCCAAGACCCAAGACGACTGGCGTATGTGCATTGACTTTCGCGATCTTAACCGTGTTTGCCCCAAGGACCATTACCCACTACCGAGGACAGACCAGCTGGTCGACTCCACATTGGGTTGTGAACTCCTAAGCATGATGGACGGCTCGCAAGGCTATCACAAGATCATGATTGCAAAGGAGAACTGGAAGTGGGTTAGCTTCATAACCTCAAAGGGAACATACTATTACATGGTCATGCCATTTGGGCTTAAAAACGCAGGGGCCACGTATCAGAGGTTGGTGGATAAAATGTTTAAGGAGCAGCTAGGAAGAAAGATGGAGGTGTATGTGGATGATATGTTAGTCAAAAGCATTAAGGCGAAATCGCACGTGGAAGACCCGGAAGAAACCTTTGATACCCTAAGGAGATACAAAATGAGACTCAACCCCAAGAAGTGCACGCTTGGGGTCAGGTCTGGTAATTCCTATGGTACATGGTGATAGAAAAGGGTATTGAAGCCAACCATGAAAAGATCAGAGCCATTATGGACATGCAGGCGCCAAGAAATGTTAAAGAAATGTATTGCTTGGTAGGACGTATCAATGCCTTGAGTTAATTCATCTCGCGCTCAGCAGAGAAGAGCCTGCCAGTTTTCAAAGCCCTGCGTAAGAAAGCCAAATTTTAGTGGAGTAATGAATTTGAGGATGCGTTGAGAATGTTGAAGGAACATCTGGCTAGCATGACCTTGCTTACAAAGCCTATCCAAGGAGAGCCTCTAATCCTATACTTATCTATTGGGCAGCAGACAGTCAGCTCTGTCTTGCTCAGAGAAGAGGGCAAAGTACAGAGACCGGTCTACTATGGGAGCAAGGTCTTGCATGATGTAGAGGTGAGATATGTAGAAATAGAACGAGCGATGCTGGCTCTGGTTGGCAGTGTCTCATCGGCAAGGCTTCTGGACTCCGCCAGAGCTTCATCTCGCGCCTCGGAATGCTCCGTCTCTTGCATTTTCAACTGAGCTCTCTCCATCATGGTCAACTTCTCCTTCAACTTGGCTATCTCATCCTTTTGTTCGGCTAGCTCGCCCTTCTGTTTCTTTAGCTCGACCCCACGCTCCTTAGCTAAGGACCTAAAATGGTCCATCTTCACGGCTATATCTTTATTTTCCTTGATTACATCAAATTGGATCATGGATCTGGTCGCTCGAGTGGCCAAAAGGGCTTTCTTGGAGAGAGCCTGATTGCAAGAAAGAGTATTAGAATTTGGACAGAATGTAAGATGAGAATAAAGGGAAGTAACATTACTCGTGCTTCATCCTGGCACCAAGATTCCAGGAGCTCTTTATCGCTCATCTTCTCCAGCTCAGGCTGGTCAGCCGATAGCATCTGTCGATGCATAAACTGAAGAGCCACCTCTCCCGAGAAAGAGAGAACTGAATTAATCAGAGGGGGAGCACTGCGAGTAATGGGGGTTCTGCGAGCAATGGGAGCAGGATTCAGCAGGGAACAGTTGCTCTGAGCTTTACATGGCCTCTTGGCAAGAGGAACAATGTCCTCATCAGATTCGAGAGAAGGAGTCCTAGAGGCTGTAGGACGGGGAGGCAGCTGCGAAGGATTGGAGCTTGGAGCTTGGGAAGAGCTGGGCCCCTGGGCCTGCACATGGGTGGAGCTCTGGACCAGAGTAGAGGAAGAAGGACTTATTTCCTAGGCGGCTGTCTCTGGAGCCTCCTCCGTGGCAGCGGTGATCATTTGACGCATCATCCTTGATGAGATAAGAAAAAAAAAATAAGGTAAGAATTGCGAAAAGTATAATGGGACAGGTCAGGATAAAGGGAATTTTAACGATCTCCTTAGTTAAAGGACCCATTTCTTATTGGTTGAAAAATTCCAAGATGAAAGGGAGAAGGAGTTCGGTGACATGGATAAAATTCTCGTTAAGAGTAGATATGATCTTTTGGACGCGGGGAGGTCTACCTGCCGCAGTTAGGTGAGAGTAGGAGGACAGTTTCTCGATGGGCTTGGGGTCAAAACCCCAGTTCCCATTGCAGTATACATAGAAGAATTTCTTTCTCCAAGCTTTATTGGAGGAAGGGAGCCCGTGCAAGAAATGGATTCCCGGTCTGGCGGTGAGATAAAAACAGCCCGGGAAAGAGCTCTTGGACTGATAAAGTTGATAGAAGATCTAGGCCGTAGGATCCAGAACAACGTAACGTATGGCCAGATTATAACACACCATGATCTTGAAGGAATTGGGGGTAAATTAATAAAACAGGAATTTTATACATATCGGCGATCTCCAGCATTAACGGGTTTACCGGGAGGCGTAAACCCGCCTGAAACTGGGCGACATAAAAAGTCAACCAGCCCACCGGCGCTTGGCAAGCCAGAGTGCCCGCCGGAGGGCAGTAAGGGTCAAAAGGTTCGGTGATTTTATACTTATAATGGACCTCCTCCACCATCTGGTCACTAATTATGGAGGTGACTTTGATATGGCCGAGAGTAGGCGGGGGGTATTCCAAACCCCCAGAGGTGGAGGTTGCAGCCACCTCTGCTTGGGACGCAGACGGCGAGGATGATGAAACCGCCGCAGCTTCTGGAGCGGCGGACGATGATGACAAAGAAATCGCCGCTGTCTCTAAGGTGGCGGACGTCGAGGAAGAAAGAGCCGTCGTCGCCTCTGGAATGGCATACGGTGGAGATAATAAAGCTCTCATCACTGGAGAAGATGACATTACTGGGAAATATAAAGAGAAAGGACGGGAAAGGTACATGGTCTTTGAGGGTGACCTGAATTGAATCTGGAACTCCCCGGAGTACTAAGAGGGAAGAGGGGAATTTGAGAGTGTTTTTGCAGAGTGAAAATACAAAAGTGAAAGAGATAAAGTCCAGCGAGAATAAAATGAAAGAAGATAAATTCAAAAAATGAAAATCGAGGAAAGTGGGATTTGATGGGATTCCTGCATTTAATGCGGACAGATGAAGCGCCAACCGTCCTAGGGTAGGTCATGCGTCGCTGACTTGTCAGTACTTGGAAAGACGTTTGGAAATTGTAACCGTTTGGGAATGTGGGCCGACACCACTAATGCCAATGATTAGGCCTGGTTTCAAGGCGGATTTCTTGGGATTCGTTCCCAGTACGAGAAATAACAATGTACGAGTGGGACCTCATTTATTCCCAAACAGCCATAGAATGTTACAGATCTACCCCAACTATTTCGGGGGGAGGAGTTGATGTGGCATAAATAGGCTAGAACTGGATTGGGGTAGACCTGATTCATATTAATCAGGAGAAAGGAAGCCAGACCAGCCCAGTCCTGGGTAAGGTTTAATCTAGTCTTCCTTTAGACAGAGCTGACGTTCAAGAGAGGATTACCACAGTTCAGGAATTATCCTGACCTGATAGAGGTTTCCTGTGAAATAATCCTTGAAGAAATCACACCAAGGAGAGCAGGATTAGGTCAGACCTGGCCCCCCACTCCCCAAAGAGGGGACAAGTGGGACCACTTGTCAGAATTGGTTGCACAACGGCCCTTGATTCGCGGCATGTACCCCTAAGATCCTGGCTGGGGTCCCCACTGGGAAAAACTATAAATATCTCAGCCCCAAGGCTGAGAGAGGTATGTCATTTTTGTGCATTCCTTCTTTCTTTCCTAGAAAACACCTCATACGCTTTCTGACTTAAGCATCGGAGAGGTTTCCACCGGAAAACCACCGGTGGTCCTTTATAACGTGTTGTGTTGTGTAGGTCGGGAAGAGGTCCAGGTTTCAGGCGTTATTTTGGACGTGGGCATATTTTTGGGTTGAAAAAATTTTATTTTTATTTAAATACACCACTTTACACTAATTAAAGCATTGAAAAATAATATTTGCAAGCACGTATCAAACGCACCTGTCAGCATCCTTATTACACAAAACCCAGTAGAATAAGTCCTTCTCTAGCCTGTCCTATTCTCTCGGGCACAACGACAGCTCTTTTCATTTAAGGTGATGCAAAAGATACTGTCTTCTTAAGCTGCTTTCCAGTCCTACAGACCATTCTGTGTGGCTGCGGTTCAGAACTACTCTGCATTTTTTCAAGTACAAATATGTTATTCAGACAAAACCATACATTTCCATATCATCAAAACAAAAATAATTACCGGTTTCACTTTGCATCCTGGCACTTGGGTTCACTGTTTACCGGTTTCGCCACACGTAGCAGTTGACCGCCAACACCATCGCATTGTCGGTTCTTACCTGAAGTCTTCTCCTGAACCTATAAAGAAAAAGTACATAAATTCATAATTCATTGGTTGTATTGTACAATTTAGTTATTTTTCGAAAGATTTAAACTTTCACGTCAACTTTTAATGCTCTTTCAATTGTTGCTTTAGATTTTTATTAATTTGCATTATTTGAGTTTTTATGATCATGCATGCATAGTAGTACCTTAGGCTTTCATGCTTGTACTTGGTGAAACATTGCATTTTATAGTTTATTTTCATTCTTGCTTGTAATTCCCATTGGGCATACGCACAAGGCATCCGATCAACTTGAGTTTCCTTTCATTTTACTTCCTTTAATTGCTTTAATATTGTTTATTTCTATTTTACTTTAATTTCATAAAGCTAAAAACACATTGATTCATGCTAGCAATTGAATTCCAATAATACCAAGCCAATGAACCTTTTATAGCACTAAAAACTACAAAAAAACTCGCCATACCTTGGTCGACAATGCTCTAGAACCCATATGATTTCTGTAACATCCCTCATGGATTTCTAGAATATAAGTGCCTTCCTTAGGATTCAAGAAGCATAGGAGAGGTTGTCCAAAGCCTCTCCTGAACAACTCTCCTTTAATTAGACAAAACCGGGATGACCTGACCCGTATTTTTGCTGCCTCCTTCTTATCGCTTGGTAGCTCTCCATTTTCCAGGCACGCCTTAATGGGCGTACGCCAATCCTCTTCCTCTTCTAATGAGTTCACTTCATCTTTCCCAAACTCTTGATGCGCCATCAACAAAATGATCACTCTCTCTCGGCAATCTGTCACTGAGCTAACCTCTTTAGCCAAATAATCTGCTCGACAGTTTTCCTCTCTAGGGACTTGGAGTACATTCAGAGAGTTGATAGCTCTAGCCATCTCATGGTACTGGGCAACATATTTCCACATACGATCTTTTCTTGTATCAAATTCACCCTTTATTTTTTTGCTTTCCAATTGGGAATCTACCCATGCACTTATTCTTTTTCCGCCCCGAGTTACATTTCCATCTAAATCCCTCTTAACAAGGTTTTGTAATTTTCCTCATTATTAGACAATCAATAATTCATCTGTACCGCGTCTGTAGCAGTTCCTTCTGAATCTATTAAGACTATACATGCTCCACACACTGAGCCATCCGTATATATAGTCAATTCTCCTTTTTCCTCGGGAGAACTGGTCAGTTCTTGCATGAAGTCTACCAATGCCTGGGCCTTGATCATTGTTCCCCCCTCGAAAAGTATGTTAAATTCACTAAGCTCAATGATCCACTTTACCAGGCATCCCGAGACCTCTTATTTGCTCAATATTGTCTTCAAGGGCAGATTAGTTCTGACTATTATCTTGTGCAAGAGAAAATAAGGTCGAAGCTTGTGGGTTGTACCAATCAGAGCCAACATAGCTCGTTCAATCTCAATGTAATGGAGCTCGGCGTCATGCAACACCTTGCTCTAACAGTATATTGGCTTTTGTGCTTTTCCCTCTTCCCTGAGCAAAATCGTGCTTCCTATTTGTCTTCCGATGGACATATATAGGACAAAATTCTCGCCCAAGATCGACTTAGTGAGAAGCGACATACTAACCAAGTGTTCTTTTGATTTCTGGAATGCTACTTGGCATTCCTTGTCCCACTAGAATTGAGCCTTTTTTCCCAGAGATAGGAAATATGATAGGTGCTTATCTGCTGAGAGGGAGACAAATCTACTCAGGGACGCTATCCGACCTGCCAGGCATTTCATCTCTTTTACATTTCGTGAGGGATGCATGTCGATAATAGCTTTGACTTTTTTTGGGTTAGCTTCTATCCCTTTTTTTGTGACCATGTACCCCAAAAATTTTCTAGCCCTTACCCCAAATGTGCAGTTTTTAGGGTTGAGCTTCATCGTTTATCTTCTCAGCGTGTTAAAAGTCTCTCTTAGGTCGTCCACATGGGAGGTTGCCTTAACACTCTTTACCAACATGTCATCCACATATACCTCCATGTTTCTCCCAAGCTGGTCTTCAAACATCCTATCCACAAACCGTTGTGATGTGGCTCCCGCGTTCTTAAGCCCAAAGGGCATGGCCACATATCTGTACATTCATTTTGGGGTTATGAAATTAACCTGCTTCCAATCTTCTTTGGACAACCTGATCTAATAGTACCCCTGAGAAGCATCCATCATGCTGAGAAACTCACAACACAAGGTGGAGTCCACGAGCTAGTCTATTCCTGGCAATGGATAGTGGTGTTTGGGACAAGCGCGATTAAGGTCTCTAAAGTTGATAAACATTTGCCAATACTCCTCTATTTTTGTAACTAATACAGTATTGGAGAGCCATTCTGGGAACTGTAACTCCTGGATGTGCTTAGACCACAAAAGCTTTTCCACTTCTGCTTCGATAATGGCCTCTTTTTTTGGGCCAAAGTTTTGCTTCCTTTGTTTTAAGCCTCTTTGCTGTGGGACTAATTTTGAGGGCTGAATGAAATAAGGATATGAAGGTGGATGGGAATGATGTTCAGCTATTTCCGGGTTAATTCCCACTAGATCTTGGGGATATCAGGCAAAGACTTCCATATTGCCTCTCAAGAAGGCCACCAATTGAACCAGCACTTCCGGGCTCAGGGTCGTTCCCACCCGTAGGACTTGACTTTCATCCCCCGAAATTATCTCTACCGACATCAGGCTTTCCTCATACAGGCTCAGCTCTGGCGCAATCATCTCTGTTTTGGCCTTTTTGGGCCTCCTCTCTTCTTCGTCTCTCCAGATGCTCTCCACATAAGCCTGACGTAATGTATATTGGTCTCCTCATACCTCGATTACTGATTTACGAGCAGGGAATTTCATCTTCATGTGATAGACAAAAACTACCGCTTGGAATATGCTTAGGGATAGCCGTTTATACGAGGATGGTGCATCCACCACCAAGAAATGTACCAACTTGGTTTTCCTGAATGGGTCTTCCCCCAATGAAACTATTAGTTCTACTGCACCTAAAGGTCGCAAGGCTCCCCAAGAATCTAACCAATGAGGTTTCTAAATCCAAATTCAATTTCCTAAAAGAGTCATAAAATAGGTTGTCCTCCGTACTACCCGTGTCCACAGAGACTCTTCGCACATTATAATTAACAATGATAGTGGTTATTACCATAGCGTTGATATAAGTGCCAGAATGCCATTCTCATCCTCCTACCCAAAAAAGATATTTGGGCGTGGCGCTAACTGCCCTACCTCACGTGTTCTTCTCGACAGGTCTTTTGCAACCCATACGTAATTGTTCTGAGCATTTCTAGACTATATGTCCCAAGGGCCTCGCGTGATCATTTGAATCTCTCCCTGTATCTCCTAGGATCGGTCCTCCATTTTCCATTCTCCACGAACACCTCCTTGGTCATACCTAGCCACTTGATATCTCTCCCTCTTGTAAGGTTCAGATCTGGACCCTTCCCTTTTTTTTCCGTACGAACTCCTTGAGGTGCCCTGCCTGCACCATCCACTCTATCTCATCTTCTAAGTGGGTGCATTGATCAGTATCATGGCTATACTAATTATGGTACCTCCAGCTTGGCGTCCGTAAAATTCTTTATATATCCTCGCAGACCTTCTCCTTCTTTCTGCTTCAGGTTAAACAGCCCCAATGGCATTTTTTGGATACTTCCTCCAACTAGTGAATTGATGAAGAAATGCATAGCTGAATTCGTCGAAGTTGCTTATAGATTGGGATGGTAACTGGCAGAACAAGAGCTGAGCAAACATAGTGAAACTCGTAGGGAAAACTCGGCACATCACCATGTCGGAGAACTTATGCAAGGTAGCTGCATTCTCAAATCAGCATAGGTAAGCCCATGGATCTATAGTTCTGTTGTACTCAAAGCCCAGAGATATATAGAAAGATGGAAGATTGCCCATCATGACATTCTCCATAAATGGGGTGCTTCTCTGTGCTTTGCCCGCTATTTTCTGCTTGACCTCCCTGACCTCCTTTTGAAAATTCTGCATTTATTCAGTGAGGTCTGGGTTATTCTTGCTCGAAGTGTCGCTATCTGATCCAAAAGAGCTCTACTCCTCCTGAGCCGGGTTTTTGACCGCCCGCTGAGGGGTCTAAGCCGGGTCTTCCTCTGATGGCTGGGATACTTTTAGATGGGGTGGAGAGAGTTCTGTGAATTTTTTCTCCACGATTTCTGCCACCTCCATGCCGATGAGTTCACATATTTTTCGTAAAAAGAAATCACTCACTGACCCGCCGTTTTCATCCAAAGTTATCCCCTGAGGGGGCTGTGGTGCATCTCGCCTAGCTGCCTCTTGTGGCTCTGCCGTTTTTGGGGCTCCCATTGGTATGGCAGAGCTTGGTGTGCCACCTAATTTTGCCACCAAATTTTGCCAGAGCCCGTCTCTTTCCATGGATTTTTTTCTCACGCCTTAGCTTGGTCACAATTTTCCCACAGATGGCGCCAATCGTTCCTGGTAAATATGAAACCAGATATCACTTGCTTTCCTCCTTGAAATTGACCAGACCTACTTCAAAAAATCGCGTTAGAAAGGACCACCAGGAGATTTTCGGTGGAATCCTCTCCGATGCTTAAGTCAGTAAGCGTTTTAACATCGGAATAAGAAAGGTAAGTATTCAGAATATCATACCTCTACTCTTTGGGCCAAGATATTTATAACCCCAGCTAGGTGGGGTGATTTGTACATATTTGTATGTGATTTTCGTGTGTTTTTGCATTAGGTGCTTTTAGGGTGTTCGGGTTTATTTTCTTCTTGTTTTTCTTCCTTTTGATAATTTTCGCTTCATATCGTGTTTAATGTTTTTCTACCTTATTTTATAAGTAATAGTCTAATTTTGCTTTATTTTTGTGCTTCATACTCAAAACGAAGAAGACGAGACGCACGAGGTGCTGCCGAAGCCTGCATCGACGTCGGGAGACGCCCGCATCGATCGACACTAGGTCGACGCATAGCTACAGTAGCATCGATCCTAGCTCTGTCGATCGACACACCTATAGACGCGAACTTGTAGTCACGTCGATACGTGCACGCGTCGGTCGATGCACTTCCTGGTCGACGCGAGCATCCTGACTCGCATCGATGTCGATGCTCGGCATGCGTCAGTCGATGTTCCAGCGAATGAGAAGTTATTTTTGGGAAAATCTATAAAAGGTCGGTGGTTTCTTCATTTCAAGAGTGATGGAACTTGGGGGGAAGGTTCAGAAATCGCAGAGAACCCTCGGTTCTTGCCACCTTTCGATTCACGCAAAATTTGAGTTTTATAGTTTGTCGTTTCGTCATTTCTATTTCGTTCATCATTCAAGTCGTTCCTCGTCGATGAAGACTCATTCGATGGCTGTTGTTTTCTTTACATTATAAGTGTTTCCGAACTTTTTATTTGCTTTTTTTATTTATCTTTGGCTATCTTTGAATGTTTATGTTAATTTAGTTCGTATTCCTTTTACCATTCGATTATGTTCATGATTTGCGTTGAAATTATGCTTTGATCATGATGATGTTTTTCGGCTAAATTTGTCGTTCTAGTGCCTAGGGTCATCTAGAACCATCGGGATTGACAACCCTGATCGTGGAGATGATCCTGACACACTAGAACTTTGCTTTTCATAATTGTCTTTAAGCTTTCGATTTTATTACTCGTAGATGTTAGAAAACCCCAAACCAAAATGGATTGCATTTCTAGTTTAGTCATTCCTTTCTTTTATAGGTTCGTAAAATCAGAAAATGGAATAACTTTCGATTAGTCTTCCTTGTGATTCGACTCGAGTCAAACTTACCACCTACAGCTGCTTCGTACTCTTGCGGACGAGCTTTTTATTTTTAAATAAAAGTAGGTGTAAAAAGTTCGATTCATGGGGACCCTTCAAAGATCCCGAAAATAGGTCCACGAATCTTAGACCATTATTTAAGAGGACCTGATCTGGTTATCCTCCTTTGGACGACCTGATCAGGTAATCCTCTCATGGATGACCAGAGCCTAGTCAATCCTAGTCACCAATTTCCTCACATTCCTGACCTGATCATAATAAAGCCTTGCCAAGGAGCTAAGATCAGGTCAGGACAAGCCTTGCTGAACTATAAGTTCATCTCTCTGTGTCTTATCTCCCTTCCTGAGGAAAAGGTTCAGGTCATCCCAACCTGTCCTACCTGAATAGTTTTATGGATCGCAATCTCCTCAGGTCAGGTACAATTAGGTCGTACCAATATGATTCCTACATCTACTATGATTACAAGGACACTTCAACCTCTTTCCATCCTTATGGGTAGAATGTGCTTGAGCAAATTCAATAAAGATCTTGACTCCATCCACGAATTGTGAGGATAAAAAGCCGTTGATGATTTGTTTATACATCTAACTATGATCGGAACTCATCTTATCACTGTTATATTAATTTATTAAAAAATGGGCAGCATGAGGGTGGCTAGAAAATGATTGATTTTTTGCAAGGGCCTTATCCCATTCGAACACGTGATTTTCCAGTAATATAACTTCTTAGTATACGAGTTTTTGTTGACTAAAAATTTTTGCAGTATTTCCCTTTAGTTCTCTAAGCACACATATATTGCAGTGCACCCGAGAACAAAAGAGAGCTACTGAACTAAAATTCAAAAATCAACAAAAAAAACATATAGATAAGATAAGCCATATTACTATCACGCTCTCAAACTGTCCAAATAAGTGGACAATTCAGGATTTAGTACCAAATTCTCTATTCGATACTAAATCCCAAACGAGTCTAAGGTATATTTTTTGAGTGTAGATAGAAAGATTGTATTGTGGATCAAAATTATTTTAAACCCCGTTGTTCGAGGGACGAATCCTCCCGACCGGCGCCGTAAACCACATCATCACTGACATATACATCAACCAATAAATCATAACATGTAAACAATATCTACAAAATAACATATATTTTAAATATAACATCCACGTACCGATCACCACAGTATTTCAAATCCACCATCACCAACAATTTAAAACATATTAAAACCACCATCAAATTTTAAAATAATTCTGAAAACCATTATTGAAGGACGAGACCACTTGGTCGGCACCGTACACCACGTCAATTATCAATTCTCGTGGTTCTATAACAATGAAACGCACCCCGTGCCACCTTCATAAAATCATGACATTTCTTCGCTTTGCGCTTCCAACCTAACAAGTTGATCGACCGATTGTATCTTGTTTGTTGGTCGAATTACACGACACGTCTAAATACACACATGTTCGGTGATATTTTTCTAGCGAGACCGGGTCAAAACCACCCCACGTGTCTAAAATGATAGAATGTGGTTTATTTTTTACACTTTTTCTATTTTTTCTGATTTTTTTTACTTTTTATTTAAAATGAAAAAAAATTCAAAAATAATAGAAAATGCATATTTACCGATCAATTATCAATTCTCGTAGTTCTATAACAATGAAACGCCCCCATGCCCCCTTCATAAAATTACGATATTTCTTTGCTTTACGTTTCCAACCTAACAAGTTGATCAATCGATCATATCCTGTTTGTTGGTCGGATTACACACGACACGTGTAAATACTCACATGCTCGATGATGTTTTTCTATAAAAAATGGGTCAAACCCATCCCACGTGATTAAAATGATAAGATATGTTTATTTTTTTTTGCCTTTTCTATTTTTTGTATTTTCTTCGATTTTTTTTTAATTTAAAAAACCCGAAGGGAAATAATTCCCCTCGGCATTACCGAAGGAATCTACTTTACTTCGTTAATCTTCCTAGAGGAATTAGTCCCCCTCAGTTTTTTCCGAGGGGAATACGATCCCTTCAATTTTTTTAAATTAAAAAAATACAAGAAATAGAACAGTTGTGAATAATTGTACATACCGATTGTTATACATTTTGAATAGTTGTGAAACGATGATGCACTGAGATTTTTATTATTTCTAATATTTGTTTTTGGGGGTTTAATATTGGCAATTAACTTTTTTTTTTTTACAGAAATTGATCCATTTAGTAGGGTAGCAGAAGTAGACCCGACCTCATGTGATGTTCTTCGTATATTGGACATGGTAATCTCACGAGTTTGGCAAAAAAATATCTCATGACAAAAGTGAGATGAGATGACAATACTTTTCTTCTACTTTTAATCTATGGTAGGAAAAACTTGGAGGCTCTATCTAACCATTCAAGGTAATCAAAGTATTAAAAGGGGGAGCATATGTGGGGGAGAATGAGGAGGGTAAGACATGTTTAATCTACCGGTCACTGAATATTAGCATCTTTAATCTATCAGTCTTTTTAGGACGGGCGATATATATATATGTGTGTGTGTGTGTGTGTGTGTGTGTGTGTGTGTGTGTGTGTGTCAAGAAAAACATAACATTAGTTAAATTTAAAATTAGAACAACAATTTTGATTTGTGAATCATCAATTTATTTGGAAGAAAAGGTGGTAGTGGTTTATTGTAGGCATTGCTTGAAAACCTGTGCTGCAGCTTTTCAAGATGTGCAGAGAAGAGACAAATAATTATAATTTTATAATTATAAGTTAAATTTCAATACTTATGTGTTTTAATTAATTAATATCAAAATTCATGAATTATTGCTGTTGGTCGAATTACACAACACGTGCCTAAGATATGATTTATTTTTACGATATTTTTATTTTTTTTTCATTTTTTTTTTTAAATTTCAAACAAACTGAGTAATGCCTTCGGTAATTTTCGAGGGGAATTTGTTCCTTTCAGTAATTTCTGAGGGTATATGTCCTTTCGGTATTCTCGAGGGGTGAATTCGTTCGGGAATGATACCCTTGGAAAGCCTTCAGTATTACCTTCGGTAATTATGCCTGCAAATATTGGGGTCGTGTTATCGAAGGATTTACCGAAGGGAGTAGTAATAAAGGTAATGTTGGAAAATGTGGGCTCAAAATAAATTGCAGCGAAAAAAATATAAACACTCTTGTTTATTAACACACAATTTAATAATGAACTCTCTTAAACAACTCATACAAAACTCATGCTTTACAAATGAAGATTTACATGGCTATTTATAGGACTAAACTACATAAATGAAAAGACACAACTAATCATGTAAAGACACAACTAATCATGTAAAGGACACACATGTTCATGAATGGACACTATCTCAAAAGTCACATCCATTCATTTAGCCATGAATCTAGCTTATATATATTCTTCAACATCCCCCCTTAAGCTTGATTCTCTCGCATTCCAAGTTTGTGCCTCAACTTTTCAAAAGTTTCGCGTTTCAGGGGCTTCGTAAATATGTCCGCCACTTGGTCTTCGGATTTCACGAACTTAATTTGAACATCTTTTTTAGCAATGCATTCTCTAATATAGTGAAATCTTGTGTCAATGTGCTTGCTACGATCATGAAAAACAGGATTTTTTTGCTAGTGCAATCGCTGATTTGTTATCGACAAATATTTCCGTTGATTCCACGTCACCAAGGTGTAGTTCTTTAAGCAAACTCCTTAACCACACAGCATGACAAACACTTGACGTTGCAGCAACATACTCAGCTTCACATGTCGAAAGAGTAACCTATTGGCTGCTTCTTCGATGACCATGTGAAAGGTCAGAAAATACCGATTATTTCCGAGTGATGATGGTTCGATAGGTCCGCATATGTCCGTATGGATTAGCTCCAGCGGTTTCTTCGCTCTTGAGAGAGATTCTTTTGGAAATGAGT
>BMAC01000839.1:77168-93986 GCA_014905375.1 Phtheirospermum japonicum
CAAACTCAGACCCAAACACACCCGGTCTCCAAGAACCAGACCCCCCCCAACCCCGTGCTCCCCCACCCTCCGGAATCAGGCCGCCACTTCCCGACGCCATATTTTTTTTACAAATCTTATATCGTTGTAATCGTCTCGACGCCCTCATTCTAAATCGCAATCAGATTTATGATTTAATGTTCCTATACTTGTAGATCTGAGGTCAAAGTCACATATTCATCAATTTTAACCTCTAATTTACAGCGATTTACCGGAAGAAGTTTCGATTAAACAAAACATATCCCATAATCGATTAATTGTCTCGATCCACTCTTCAAAATATCTAGGGTTAGGGGATGGGTGGGTGAACGGGCGGGTTGGGCAGCGGGTGGGTTGGACAAATGAGCATGGTAAAAAGTGGTCACATACTATGAAACTGGTCTCACCCAAGTATTTGCCTTGAGTCTTTGCCCAGAAAAAATTGGTTGGGCGCTGAATTGGTGATTAATCGAGCCTAGGCACTCCCTGGCGGCTACGCCTATTTCTGTGTCCTAATATCAAAAGAGGTCGTTTTGATTTAAATTTTTCCAAAAAAATAATAGAATATGTAAAGTAAAAAATGGTTTTTTTTTAAAATACTTTTATGCTAATTGACATGTAAAAATATAATCAAAGTATAATATAAGTGTGGTATCAAATTATCAAATCAAAATTTTGTTGTCAAGTTTGTTGGTTCTCAGGGAATTAATGCTTAGTTTACTTTGATTTGTCATTTTTGATTATTTTATAAATTAAAATTAGAGCAAAAGAAATAAGAAAAAAAGAGGGCCAGTTCCCAATGTGATCAATTAGATAAATGTTTTATTCCAAATAGTCTAGTGAAAATATTAACTTCATATAATCAATTCTTTTCTCATTTATTCTAAATTAGTACATAAGAATATTATTTTACCCTTATTAATGATTTTCTTTTTCTTTTTCCTTTCAATTTATTTTTCTCTATTCAACATTTAATACAACCAAAATCCATACAATTACATGAAATTTCCATATCATTGTCACCAACCATTAACGGCAAATTTCATAGTACATCGTGCATTTTGATACTACATATTGCAATTCCGTACTTATACCATATACAGTCGGAATTCCATACTACTAATTTTTATACTTTTAATCATTATAGGCAACATTCCACACTACACCATGAGATTCCATACCCTATCATGTAATTATTTTATGCAATATGTCGCACTAAATACTATATTTTTTTTCAGAATTTTATATTTTTAAATTTCAATTTCATACTTATATATGAATTCAAACTGATATCGTGGATTTCATACTAAAATTTCACAAAACCAATAAAATCCCATACTATTATATTCTAAAATTCATACTCCTATTATCAAATTCCATACTATTATATTTTAAAATTCATACTACCATTATCAAATTCATAACTCTACTAAAACTCAAAAAATAAATAAAACTACTATTATATTTTAAAACTCATACTACTATTATTAAATTGCATATTAACTCTACTAGATTGAAAACTACATTATGTAATTTTTTATTTTCAAATTTAGATTGGACTGTCAAATTTGTATATTAAATTGCACAAGATAATTTCATACTACACAATATCTTCAAATAAAAATATATACTGCATCGGGCATAATTTCATACTACCCATTACATGTGGAGAAAATTATTATTATTATTATTATTATTATTATTATTGTTGTTGTTGTTGTTGTTGTTGTTGTTGTTGTTGTTGTTGTTTATTTTTTAGGTGTAGGGATAATTTTGATCATTTAAGTTGTAATTTTGATTAAATAGGATATATTTGACTAAATGGGATAAAATATATTTCATTAGAGTATTTGGCAATTAATGGTAATGAGAGTGTAGTAAATGAGAATTTTCGAAAAAAAGAAAACTAGATGCCCTCCATCGCCCGACTAGTGCCTTGCGAATTCTTCAACCTTGGTTGTGACTCATATGTTGACATTGTATTATTGTACTATTTGATAGTTGTTGCTTGTCGTTTAGCTTAGCCAATTACAAGTTTGCATGTATAGTTCTTGATCCTTCTACTGGACAATATTTATAGTGTATCGGCGGAATATTTTTATCATCATGCTTGTATTAGTTTTAAAGGCTCTACATAAATTGTCGTTGCCACTCAATCTATTCATATTGGTATTCAATTTTTACAAAACTCAAAAATAAATGAAGTATTTTGTTTTATAAATGCATTGAACTTCATATAATGCGTAGTAGATTCATTATTAAAATATAAATTAGACAAAATAATAATTTATGTACATGTAAAATGACTTTAAAACTGATTGTAGTGTTGAGTTCTTTGCTCGGTATGCTTTTTGATGGTTATTTAAGAAATATCTTGAAATGTACTCAAAAAAACTTGATTATTTTTTATTTAAATACTTATCGGTTAAGGTATCACTCCATTGTCGGTTATCACAAAAGTCTTGTGCATATTCCTAACTTTAAATGGTGTTATTATTTGTTTCGACGTAATGTTTTTATATCAAAACTTGTTTAAAATGAAAAAAAATAAATAAAATCTTCGTAATAAACTAGTTCACATTAATGTTTATCACACCGCTTACTCAAACTCGAAAGAGATAAAGAATATAGAGCCAAATCATTATTGGGAACTTCTACGGTGCATTCAGGGCACTATTATTCAAATAATAAAAATCATCAAATAAGTTTAGATTTTTCATATTAAGAGATCAACGGTTGTAAATGCAAAGAGGTTGGGGGCATGGTTACGTGAAAATACCCTAGTTATTTCCAGCATTATTAAGCTCGAGCCAAATAGGCATACATGATCTAAAACATTA
This sequence comes from Phtheirospermum japonicum, assembly GCA_014905375.1. Lineage (NCBI taxonomy): Eukaryota > Viridiplantae > Streptophyta > Magnoliopsida > Lamiales > Orobanchaceae > Phtheirospermum > Phtheirospermum japonicum. Next base: position 80,027 of record BMAC01000839.1, read on the forward strand.
AAACTACCTTTGATAAATATGTAAAAATGCATCCCAATCTATAAGGTTCAACCAATAAATAGTACTAGGCCAAACTCTAACCTACTCCGGTCAAACCACAACAAGCTCGAGCAAAAACTCATTAGTAAATATGAAATATTCACCAAATTTATCGAAATTAATTGCAAATAAATAAAGGAACCATCAATATGCAAGAACTTAAACATTATCCATTAACTCATTTACACTAAAATGAAAAAAATAAATAAAAGAAGGCACATAGATATCCTGCTTTTCACAACAGAATTTCTAGCCATAAATCATAATGGAAGTACTGACGTTCCTCCTCTCTGATGCTGAATCTAGTCTTCTGGATGATGTTTTAACGAGTAGTCAACATTTTTATTTTTCTAGAGATGTAGCTTAATAATTGTAGTTTCAAAAGCAGAAGATCGGGTTTACAATTTGACTCGAGCTATTCAATCATTGACTTATGATTATTTTGGTCAAAATACAATAGTTAGTAATTTGAGATTATAAATAACAACGAAGCAAATCAAATTTAAGATTTTCAATTCAAATACAACATAATATACCAAAATAAAATCAAGAAGCAATAAAAGGTATTTTCACCCTAGTATTGTGAATTTTAGATGTCCATGTGCTATGGTCCACCCCGTTGAGAATAAGAAAATGAAGATGATGAAGAAGAAGGGAAGAATAATAATCTTGAACAATCCGACCTATCCATTCTTGGATTTCCTCTCCCCTCCTCATGTAACAAAAAAAAAAAGAAAGAAAACACAAAACAATCCATAACATTTTTTGAGAGAGTCCAATTAGAGAAGATGTTGGATAGAAAAAAAAATATATTTTCAATATTGATTTTATAATATATATATATATATATATATATATATATATATATATATATATATATATCCTATATATTTGGTTTACAAGATTTAGTTAGGATGTCACCTCCCAAATGTGATCTTGGGCAGTGCCTCAACGGGAAAATATTTTAATTTGCACTTCCAAATTCTATAGGATATTTTTCATTCGGAAATTGTAGATTCTAGAAATTACCTAGTAAATTCTTAGTCGGTTTGTTCAAATGAAAACTTGAAAAATATGGCCATTTCAAGTCTGTAAATAAGTTCTTATAGACAACTAATTAAACATCATAGAAAGCCCTAACCGTAGCCGTTATTTTATCTTTTCCACCAAAAACCTAAATTGCGTCTCTAAAAACTTTGAGTGTTCGTCATGCAGAAGAAGACCTCAAACTTTGACTACAGTTTCATCAGAGTGAAAACTTCTATCCAAAGAGTCTAATCCTCAAATCCTCTAAGTATTAAAAATTCCCACTGAGAGAAAGATTATTGTATAATTGAAAATCCGATTACTAATTTCTAATTCTCAATCCGTTTTCTCATTTTCTATTGAATTGTTGTAACTTTTCCAATAACTTTTAAGTGCAATTCTTATTTCTGTTTCAATTTAATCGAATTTATTGCTGATAATCGACCTAAACCATAGACCACATGAACAAAATAATTCACTTGGCCAAATTCAGGTCCACTTGTGGGTTGATATGTTATCCAAAATGGATTATTGAGCTAATTATCCCAACTAATGAAGCCCATGCAATGGCCACCCACATGTAACTACTTAACCTGAGTCAGGTGCTAGCTCGTGTGCATAGTTGCTTCACACACATCATACCGGACCAAGCCACGCATAGATAGCCAAGTTGAGTCAAGTGTTGGCTTGATTTGACATGTGCACATCAGACTGAACCAAACCAAATAGAAGTTGGCATGCCAAACAATGCATTGGCAAGCAGACAGGCTGTGAGGGCCACCGTTGATGCATCGATTTGTAGATCCCTTGCACCTTGACTGCTAGACACCTGACCCATAAGTTGTCGAGCCCCATGCTGACATATGTTCAGAGTTAGGCCACAAGCGCCTAATGGTCAAGCTGAGTCGGGGATCTAAACTTTTGTGTTTTAAAATTAAATCCAATTTAAACCATGCGTGTCTATGTTTGAAAACAAGTTAGTTCGCCCGCAAGAGAATGGGGTCACATGTAGACTAGTAGGTTAAACTGGACCGATTCTCCTGAGGAGTGGAAATACGGAGTCAACGATGTTTATTATGAATAAAACAAAAGTTCTAATTCTCAACACATGATCAATGGGGGTTTTGTTCTGAAATTTTCGAAGGAACTTAATTAATAAAACTCGATTTGAAACATATCTTGCTTCGAGGGTGTCAACCTCTTCGCAAGAGTTGTTTAATCGATTTACGAACTCAACAATTAACTATTCTTACTTGATCTAAAGACTACTCCACAAAGTATCATTCAAGAATTTTATCAAACAATAGATATACATTCACCAAACGTTATCCAAAAGGATTTCTAATTAAAACGAACTATACCAAAGCATCCAAATCACGATAATACGAATCAACTAATTAATGATAGGCAATTCTTCACCAAATTGTTCACAAGAACTTCAACATAAACCATTCAAATGATTATCCATACATAATATCACAAGATCATTATCTAACATGAAACACAAACTAATTAACTAGATAAAGGTTTAGAGTATATTAAATTCCGAGAAAACACTATCACGATACTACGATGAATCCTTGCTAACTCCAGCTATTACGGGGATGAGATGAACCTCGCTGAATTCTGAAAGCTTGTCACGAACCTCCGACTCTAGCGGTTATCACAAACCAATCGAACTTATATATTTTTGTCGTAAGGGCTCTATGTCAAAGGTAAGAGAAAGTTGTCAATTCTCTCTTCCAATGGTATAAGATCCAGTCTAGGGATGAAAAGGTATGTTCCTACTGAGAATTTTTGAGTTTTAAAGGATCAAAAGTTGTTTCATAACTGAAGAATCCCAAAAATCTGCATTTGTAATATATATATCCAATCGGATTGTTCATGAGTCCGATCAGATGAAAGTTTCTGTCTTCTTGTCCGATTGGACATAGCGCTTATCCGACCGGTGCGTGTTTTGAAGGTCAATCCGATCGGTTATGGAGCTCATCCGATCGGATAAGTGTTCTTTTGGCTATTTCGAGCATGGATTCCTTTGTCTTCATCTCGAAGGTTTGTCAAGTGATTTAACTGAAAGAGAAAAACAGGAAAAATGATCCAAAAGGACCAATTATTGATTAAAAAGTCGAAAAGTTAAGCAAAAAGCCTAAAAATGTAAAATCATGCAAAATAGCTTATTCTTGACTTGAAAAAGACGGTAAAAAGACTCAAACATGACTCAAAATATGTACAAAAGCGTGACAAAAGTGTACGAATCAACCACCCCGTGCTTAATTAGTTTGTTCGTCCTCGAACAAATGTAAGAATCAAAATCAAAAAGAATGAAAGTAGTTAGATCAAAGAGTCGTGTTGTGCATATAACATAGTTTTGTAAATATAAAAACTTTTGTTGAAAACTCTCAAGCTAAGCTCTTGTTACCTTTTCACCTTGAAATCAAAAGAATGCGTCCTCACAAAAGGGAGATATATCATGGTGCACTCATTCTCTCGTGTTTTTCAAAAGGTTAGTGTATATGCTCGGGTCAACATAAACATGCATTCAACGAATCGTAAAAATCAAAGACTCGTACATCGCATATAGGTGTGCACATTTAATCAAGAATCGGTTTAGGACTTATAGGGTTGTAATGTAGGCTCTTTGGTTAGGTATGTCATATATAAAGATGTGTGGCTAACTTGCAAATAAAGGCAATTAATAACTCACTCACTCAAACATTTTTAAGCATAGAGCATAATTTTGCTCCTTAATCCTCCCAAAATAATCATGTACCATTATTTTTAGTCTTTTATAACTAAGGCTATTTCTCCCCCAAAACCCTAATACTTGCATTTGTACGTAGGCTTTATTCTTAATATTTAGATGCTCTTAAAGAAGTTAAGCACCCTTAATTTCCTCTTCTTTTATTATTATTATTTTTTCTTTTTCTTTAATTTTTATTTTTATTATAAACTCCACTAATTCCCACCCCGCGATCGTCAATCTCAGTAGACCAATAATAAATAAACTCTCATTTCACAAACTTAAATAAAATAAGAGTTATAATGATGCTCATGGCTAACAAAGAGACGGTATAAAGGCTCAAAGGGGCTTATTAGAAATTTATAGTGGTTTTTATTTCTAAATATAGCCGGAATTGGGTTTTATATGTGCCTATCGTCATTTTCAAAACCAAATGTACATATGTTACTTAAAGACTTCTCAAAACACTTATCGAATCAAAGCATGAAATGTTGATAAACACACAAAGCTCCTTACTAGGGTTTTATTCAAACTTTGAAAGTAAGGTGATCGAGTTTTAGAAGTTTCACAAAATTGCTAACGACTAAGTGTTGTTTTAAATAGTTATATATATAAGTAGGTTTTGAGAATTTTTGCACTAAACAAGCTCAAAAGATTACAATGATAGATCACACAATACATGAATTCGACAGGTAAGCCAGTACAAACACAAATAACCAAGGGCATGATCTCAACTAAAGCTGACATAAGCAATTGGTTAATTCGTACGTAGTCACACAATAAAACTACGAAAAGTAAATAAATTGATCAAGATGATTTGAATTATGAATGCGGTTAGATAGGTCATCCGGTCGGATATAGTACTCGTCCGACCGGACGAAATGCAGTTAATATGTCCGACCGGTTATTGTCCTTGTCCCGTTGGATAAGAGGACTATAGGTTTTATCCAATCAGATACTACTATCCATCCGAACAGATAATACTGATCATGTTGAATTCCGATCTGTTTCACCCCCCCTACAATAAAAAATAAGCAATCTCCTAGTTGTTGATCAGAATAAGAAATAAACGGGGTAGGGACAGTTCAAACATGCAAAAATTTGAATTAATTATTTAGTACAGCACGCACCCAACACAAATTAAAAAAAATAAAAGTTTGGATAGAAATGATACAAATTGGGGCACAGGCCCGCCTACTGGTTTATGTCGTCCGGAGGTGGCGGTGGGTAGCGGTGCTCTAGTCTCAAGAGGCGTCCAGCAATGGTGACGAGGTACTCATGGTTGGCTTCAACGTTGTCGTTCAACCTAGCGAGATATTGGTTTGTTGTGGCCATGTTGGTGTCCAATCTCTCCAGGGAACCTCGAAACGTCCTAGCTTCCTCCGTGCCTCCCATGCGTCCTGTCTAGCATCTCTCGTGTATTCTTTCTGATTGAGGCTCAGTTGCCTCATCTGATTCATCACACTCGCTTGGAGATCTTGTTGTTGCCTCCACTTTTCGTCAGAGTAGTACTGGTGACTAGTCCCTCCACTCGCGTAGGTACCACTACCGTTGTAGTACCCTCCACCGTACCTGCCATACTCGACACCTTCCCCATAGTCTACGTGTGTGTACCCTAGGAAACCCGTGTTTCTATAATCTCCGTCCTCCTTGTCGTCGTCCTCATTTTCTTTATCATCCTCATCATCATCATCATTCTCGTCGTCGTTGGTGTCCTCGAATACTTTGGCCCTTCTCTTGTTCGAGTGCATCATGAAAGTCGGAATGGAAATACTCTGGCCATTGAATGTCCGACTCTCAACTTTCATCGCCACACCTGGATAAATGATGTCATCATCGTAAGGGTTGCAGTTGTAAAGCTGTGTGAGCTCGGTGATGAACATGCCCCAGGTGAGCTTCATCGTCTTCCTATCATTCATTCGTTGAACGTTCTCTATCGCAGCCATCAGTGGTGGGTAGAGTTTTGCTTCACCCCGGTGGTGCACGATCCACAAGGCTCACAATTCAGACGATGAGGTCTGTGTCATGTCCTCCTTTCCCAGAAACACTTGCATGAAAAACTTATAGGTCAAGTACATGGCATTCAACCTTAATGAAGTAGAATTAAAAATGCACCCAGGCTCCGGTGGTGCTCCTGAAAGTTTCGTCCACCAATCGTTCTTGTTGTAATCATCGTGTTGAAATAAATCATCCGCCTCTTTATCACTGTTGATTCCAAAAATAACATCGAGGTCGCCTTTGGTGGTACGAAGTGGATGGTTGCGGAGTCGGCAATTGAAAGAGCCGTCGGCAACGGGCTTGTAAGTCGAGAAGAACTTAAGCATTAGAGTTCGGTAGTCGGGTTACCTTATGTCGGCACACTTCAACAAATCGAGGGCCTTTATGCCTGCCATGAGTTTTTTTGCCATTTTATCATTCATCACAATCTGACAATTCCAAATATCCATATCGATATGCCTAGGAGCATAAACATCTCGTGTAATCAAGGATTTATTCAACGCTACCTCCTTTTTGTCAATTAAATCGAGTGGAGCCAAGCCTCCCCCAACATTTCTCGTTCCTCTCCCACGACTTCTTCCCAAATTGTTTCCCTTTCTCGGTCATAAACCGGAAGCCATTGTTATAACAAAAAGAACTTTGAAAGTATAAACACAAAAACTCTTTCAGGAATTTTGTCGAACACTTGCTGTGCGACATACTTTCAACCCAAAACAACCTCCAAATCCTCCCAACAATCAATCATCTTTCAAATTTCCCTGCAAACCAATTACCAATCAGTTAATGAGTTTGAGTTCAAGCCATTTACCTCGAGAATTGTAGATTCGTGTTCTTGAGGTTTGAGGAAGACAAATTGGAATTAATTCCTTTCTTCCGAACTGATGGAATTGCTTGATTAGTTCTCCAATTGGATATGTTTTTTTGCTAGAATCTGGGATTAAGAATGTCTCTAGAGTGATTTTGCTACTTTTCCTCTGTAAAATAGGAGAATAATTAGTTTAAGGGTGAAATTTTCGAATTAGAGAAAACTGACTTGTATAAATTTGCGTTGTCGTCCGATCGGATTATGCTTCTGTCCGATCGGATGTTAGTCCAGTGTGTTTTATCCGATCAGATAATGCTCTTGTTCGGTCGGATGGTTCTCCATTTACTTTAGTCCAATCGGTTTAGCCCTCCATCCGGTCGGATGGTACTGTTCGCTATATATATATATATATATATTTGTATTTTAATTTAAGTATGTACATTAGTTCATTAATGTAAAACTCACAAAAAAATTAGAAAGGAAAAGATTCGTTAAAAATAATAAATCGTGTGAGCACAAATCCTTTGTTTATTCAATACGTGAGCATAATTACTTTTATTTAAATTAGAAAATCAAGCAAAAGATAACAAGCCAAGTCTTGAACACAAGCGCAAATGAAATTAAATTAAAGTGAACAAGGAACTAAGATCCTATGACACTATTTTGGCTAGCAGGTGGTTTAGGTCCATAAGCCAAATCTTGAAGGTCTTTTATACCCTCCTCCATTGCAACACTTTTGGCCTTATGTTCAACGATCTTGTCGTCCGCCTCTGCCAAGTACTTGTGAATGGTGGTTATATCCTCCGTGAGTGCCATCTCTTCACAGATATAGTCGGAGATATCAGCCCTCATCTCGTTCATCTTCTATCTTTGCTCCTCTAATTTAATTTCAAACTTCTTCACAGTATCTTCGTGCTTTTTTTCTACTCACCCATCCACAACCAAAGTATATGGGAGATGGTTCGTTGTTAATCTTTTTTTAAGGGGTAGTTAAAAAACTATGGGAAGTGTGAAGAAAAGAGATTGTTCTGAAATATAAGAATACTAAGGTGGGTTTTTATAGGAGTAAGAGGCTTAGAGGAAGGAAATACTAAGGATCTTTTTAAAGTCAAGGATAGTAAATCAAAACATTCCTAATTCTTCTTGAGTACAAAAAATAATAGGATTAAAAACTTGCCAGTATTCAGCACAATCCTTACCAAATCAGACTTACCTTGCATAATATTCTTCCCAAATCTGTGTTCAGAATCAGCTTATTTTGTCGAGATGTCCAATCGGATGGTGTGTATTCAACATGTCCGATCGGTCATCATCCTTGTCTGGGCATATTGTAGTCCAGTAAGTTTGAAATGACCGGTTGTCTTCATCCCTATGATCAGATGCTCTGTGCTAACAGTTGATTTCAAGCTTTCTATACATCTCAAAGCACCAATAATAACCCTATCTCTACTCTAAACTTTCAATAAGAAAAATATGTACAAAAACGAAAATAGAATAAGAACACAAGGGTTACCTCCCAATAAGTGCAACTTTTAATGTCTTTTGCTAGACGTTACCTCGTATTGGTTCAAGAATCTTGAGGTGGATCGTTCAGTAGCGTGACTTCACGGTCAGTTTTGGGGATGGGTCCCCCATGGTATAACTTCACTCAATGCCCATTAACTTGGAACGTGGAATTGCTTTTCTTGTCGTACAAAGAGATAGCCCCAAATTTGTTGATATTAGTAATCAAGTATAGCCCACTCCATTTTGACTTGAGTTTTCCTAGAAAAAGTTTGAAACGTGAGTTAAATAGTAAGGCTAGTTTCCCTACCTCCAAGTCTTTTGGAACAAGCTTTTTCTCGTGCATATCTTTCATCCTTTGCTTGCTTGCCCATGCCATATCATAAGAGTCATTTCTTATTTCCTCCAAATCGCTCAATTCCCACTTCCTAAATTCACCAGCCTCGTTCACATTCATGTTCAGTGTTCGTATGTCTCATTCCGCTTTGTGTGCTAACTCAACCGGAAGATGAAAAGTTTTTCCATAAACTAATCGAAAAGGGATCATGCCCAAAACCGTTTTTTGGGTTGTTCGATATGCCCACAATGCATCAACCAGTTTCATCGCCCAATCTTTACGGTTTGACTTCACTGTTTTCTCCAGAATACCCTTAATCTTTCGATTGCTTGTTTCCACTTGTCCTGACGTTTGTGGATGATAGGGAGTTGCTACTTTGTGCCGCACCCCATACTTTCTCATCAACCGGTTGAATGCAAGGTTACAGAAATGGCTACCTCCGTCACTTATGATCTCTCTTGGCACTCCAAAACAGCTGAGAATGTTCTCGTGTAAGAACTTGACAACGATCTCAGAATTAGCCTTGCGGGTTAGGATTGCTTCCACCCATTTTGACACATAATCAACTCCAACGAGGATGTACTCGTATTCTCCACTTCTTGGAAATGGTCCCATAAAATCGATGCCCCATACATCAAAGATTTCGATTACTTGATTGGGAACTAATGGCATCTCGTTCTTCTTTCCTATTGTCCCCGATCTTTGACAATTATCGCATGTCTTGAAATATTGGTGTGCGTCGGTGAAGAGTGAGGGCCAATATAAACCGGATTGGAGGACTTTGATGCTGTCTTCTGGCTTCCAAAATGTCCTCCTTCATTATGACAAAACCTCAACACATCAATCTTTTCTTCGTCAGGTACACACCTTCGATAAATTCCATCTTTCCACCATTTATACAGGTATGGGTCATCCCAAAAGAAACTCCTGCATTTAGACAAAAACCTCTTCCTTTCTTGGGCAAAAAGGTGGTTTGGGATAATATTGCATGCAAGATAATTGACAAAATCGGCATACCAAGGTTCGTCAATGTTTTCAATAGTGTTAGCATCCTCATAAGGAAAAATATCATTGACAAAATCAAGTTTGCTAGACTCACTATCTACTAACATGCGAGATAAATGATCGGAAACCACATTTTCACATCCTTTTCTATCCTTGATTTCAACGTCAAACTCTTGCAAAACGATAAAGCAACGGATCAACCTTGGTTTACTTTGGATTTTAACAAATAAGTGGCGCAAGACCGCATGATTGGTGTGGACAATTACTTTTGACCCAACAATACAAGAATGAAATTTATCTAATGAAAACACTACGGCAAATAGTTCACGTTCAGTGGTGGTATAATTGTGTTGTGCACTAATTTAGCATGAGACTAGCATAATAGATTACCCTTAGAAATTTATCAACTCGTTGCCCCAAAACAACCCCTATCGCCTCGTTAAATGCGTCACACATAATCTCAAATGGTAGTGACTAATCGGATGCAACAACAACCGGTGCCTGCGTGAGTTTTTATTTCAATACGTTAAAAGCATCAAGACATTTATCATCAAACTCAAAAGGCACATCTTTATGTATCAATTTACACAACGGGTGGCAAATTTTATGAAACGCCGATAAAATGCCACGTGCCCTTGAAACTTCTAATTACCTTAACATCTTTAGGTGGTGGAACAGTTTCAATAACCCATTGTTTGACATAACATTTCCAAGCACAATCCCACTTTTCACCATAAAGTTTGATTTCCCCCAACTCATCGTCAAAGAAGACTCTACACATCGTTCAAGCACTCTAGATAGATTATTTAAACAATGAGGGAAAGATGAGCCATATAATTCTTTCACGCATTGGTCCACTGATATAAGAACAGTCGGGTTCCATTGGATGTGAAAGAACGCTTTGAATGTCTTTAAGTTAAAAACATGACCGATTCATCAAACATTGAAAGTGTCATTTTTCCGGGGCCCACGTCGATCAAGGTATATGATGTTTCCATGAATGGTATACCCAAAATAATTTTGTGCTCCTTGCTCATTTTTGCAACTTCTCCGACATCTAATATCACGAAGTCCACGGGAAATACTAAGGAACCGACTTCTACCAAAACGTCCTCGACTACTCCTAGAGGATGTCGCATTAATTGGTCGGCTAACTGAAGTCTTAAGCTCGTTGGTCTCATCTCTCCAAGGTTAAACTTTTTGTAATGGGCATAGGGAATCAAGTTGATCCTTGCCCTTAAACTAAGCATTCCTCGAGCCTTTTGTCCATCCCTGAGAGTTATCGTGATGCAAAAACTCCCTGGATCGCCCAATTTCGGTGGTAGTGGTTGATGGCAAATCGCACTCACTTCTTCTGACAACACTATTCTCTCATTTGCCTCTAGCTTCCTCTCCTTTGATGCTAGTTCTTTGAAAAATTTCACTTATCCCAGCATTGATTTGATCACGTCAAACAGTGGTAAGTTTACGTTCACGTTCTTTAACATTTTGTAGAGATCCATGAATTTCTTGCTCTCTTTCGCTAGCTTGAGTCAGTTTGGAAATGGTACAAAGTCTCGGATGATTCGTTGCTATTTGAGAATGATCAAATTCTCCTGTGTAGGAATGGCATCCGACCGGATATATTCTCTAATCCGATCGGACAAATCTTCCGATCGAAATTTCGCCCTATCCGGTGGGATAAATCTTTATGTCCTCCAGTTCGATCGGAATTTTGATTCGTCCGATCGGAAAAAACTTTCAGTCCTTCAGTCCGATCGGATTTTCACCCTATCCGATTGGATTCCTTGGCTGATTTTTCCTTCAAAATACACTCGTCATCATGATCCTCCCCTGCCATCACTTCGATTCCATTATTGACTTTCTTATTTCCCCATAGCACATGTATGGCCATTGACTGATCAAGTTAATTGGGGAGCTATGTGGGGTCGGCTCTGAATCTTGCTACAGATGCGGAAAGTTGCCCTATCATCATCTCCAACTTATCCATTTGTTTCTTTGTTCGATTATTTTCCTCAATGGTTCGAAGTGTCTCTTCTCGGTTGCATAGCTTTTCAGTATCTTGCCTTTGTCTCCAAAGTCGCAACTCTTCGTCGGAATCTTTGGATAGTGGATCTTTTTGTTGTTGTGGAGGAGCTTGATATTGTTGTTGTTGTGGTTGACTTTGCCTCTGCGGAAAACGTTGTTGATAATTACCTTAGCCCTTGTTTTGATAGGAGTTGTAATTGCTTGGTTCTCCTTGACTTTTGTTTGGTGGTGGTGGTGCCAAATATTGAGGATCCATTTGTTTGGGCACTCGTACGTAATTGGGACTCCCCGGACCGTAACTGAGGTTCGGATGGTCTCGGAGAATTGGATTATACGAGTTGTAAGTTTTAGTGAAATTTTGACCAAATTTGTTGTTGGATTGGAGTTCTTGCATGGCATTCACCTCTTCGTCCTAGTCTTCGTCCAATGTTAAGTCACACGCGTTGTCTCCATGTCCAAATGCTCCACAAATCCCACACGTTTCATGTGATGGTTGCGTCGTTTCCTTCTCGCGCCTCATCATTCCTGCCAACAATGCAACTTGTTTCGTAAGCTCCTCAAGTTTGCTACTCTCCCCTTTAGATGATGATACTTAGTTCACTCTAATTTTCCCTGGTCTAGAACTTGTTTGCCTTGATTTTTCACCCAAAAGTTCGAACAAATCCCATGCCTCCATCGCGGTTAAGTCTCCAAATTTGTCGGCTTTGTTCTCAACTTGTTGCTTAAAGTATGTCAACAATCCTTCATAAAAATAGTTTTTGACCATCTCGGGACTGTTGTTGTGATGTGGGATGCTTGTAGAAGTTCTTTGTATCGTTCCCACGCATCTTGTAATGACTTGCAATCCATTTGCTTAAAATTGGTGATTTCCCTCCTTAGTTTGGTAGTCATTTGAGCAGAATAGAATTTGCCTATGAACTTTTTAAACGCCATCTCCCAATTAGTTAGAGAGTTGGATTGCAATGACAGAAGCCACTGTTTGGCCTTATCCTTCAAGCTAAAAATACCTCATCCCGAGCTGATCCTCGTTTAATCCAAATGCTAGAATTCCGGACACCGCTGCTTAAAACTCTCGAATAAAATTAAGCGGGTCCTCATTCGCCATGCCATAGAAGATTGGAAATTGGTTGAAAATGTTAGACTTCAACTCATAGTCTCGGGCCGCAGGACCTAAGACGATAGCTGAGTTGTATGGGCCAATGGTTGGGCACACGAGGTCTCCTTGTCGGCGTTCGTTTGGATGTCGTTGCCCTCGGCCTACACAAAAGATTCTTCCTCCACCATAACCATTGCTCAAATTATGTTGCTCATCTTCATAAGGTTGGTCGTACTCGTCATTTTTCCAGACACGGTACATTTGTTCATTTCTTCCATTTCTAAAATGATTCGCTCATCGTGCTCGGTTCTCGAATTCAAAATGATTTTGTTAGTTATTTCGGGGCTGGGGCTTGCCTTTTCTAACATGATTGTCTTCGAATCTCTGATTTGCCCATGCGTTGAAGGCTCGAGCTTCTCTCAATTTCAGAAGTGTTGTGGCATTCGATCGACTGGTTGTTCTGGCCACATAACTCGGAGGTCATGGGGTTGTGGTACATTGTGCGTCGGAGGATTAACATGTTCTAGGACTTCGTGTCCTCTTGGTTCTTCATCACAATTATGCTCTTGATTTTCAATTTGAGCAAATGTTTGTGGATCTTCTTAATCCTGGATATCATTCTGTGGATTTTGATCTTGATTTTGCATGTCATCTTCGGGTGGCATGCCATATGGTTGATCGTGAGGAGGGTTGGAATTGTATTTCCATCTCCCTAGAATGTTTATTCTTCCTCCTCTCCCTCCATTTCCTTGGCCACCATTAGGTGGATTATTCTTCCGATGGCTTGAGTTTCTTCGGATTGATTCCCGTCGGGGGAAGGAAAAAGTCGCCTTGGTCTTCCTACTCGTTCGATGCTATTTATAAATGACGTTAGTTCACCTCTTATGCCTTTACGACCTTGCATCAACAACAAATAATCTCAACGCATCGAGTGGTAAACCAAAGATAAAAATGAATGTAACAAACATAAATTTAATACGAATAAACTTCGTTAACACCTTTGCCACTCCCCGGCAACGGCGCTATGTTTTGATCCGAACTTTTATGTTTCAAAATTAAGTCCAAGTTAAACCATGCACATTTATGTTTAAAAATAAGTTAATTCGCCCGCCAGAGAACGGGGTCACTTGTAGGCTAGCCAGTTAAAATGGGTCGATTTTCTTGAGGAGTGGAAATACAAAGTCAACGATGTTTATTATGAATAAAACACACTAATTCTAAACACATAATCAATGGGGGTTTTTGTTCCAAAAATTTCAAAGAAACTTAATTAATAAAAATCGATTTCTGTAACACCCCAAATTATGAGACTACCTAGGAAAGCTCAATAGATTTGATTGGTAAACTCATACCAACAAGATGCATCTTCTTTTCTGGAAGCCC
>BMAC01000839.1:94011-113441 GCA_014905375.1 Phtheirospermum japonicum
TTCTGTAAACACCCCAAATTATGAGACTACCTAGGAAAGCTCAATAGATTTGATTGGTAAACTCATACCAACAAGATGCATCTTCTTTTCTGGAAGCCCTCTCATCGAAACTCCAAAGTTAAGCGTGCTTGGCCTGGAGTAGAGGTGGGATGGGTGACCCCCTGGGAAGTCTATCAGGGTGTGCGTGAGTGAGGACAAAGTGCGCTAGAAAAGACTCGTGTCGGTACAGTGGGGCTAACCGTCAGGTCTGGAGGGCGATCCTGGGGCGTTACAAATGGTATCAGAGCCGTTTGCCAGCCAGAAAATTGGGAACTAAGTGCTATGCGATGACAAGGTTGCAACTAGTATGGAAAGCCCGTGAGGGAGAAGGCCCAGTAGAGGGAGCCCAAGATCGGGATCGCCCAAGGTTACAATCTTGATCCCGTAGGAGCCACCTCTAGAATTCTAACACCTGGCAACAGATCTTGAGATAGTTCAAGCGCGACGAGGAAGTCGCGAATTTAAGGGGGGTAGATTGTAACACCCCAAATTATGAGACTACCTAGGAAAGCTCAATAGATTTGATTGGTAAACTCATACCAACAAGATGCATCTTCTTTTCTGGAAGCCCTCTAATCGAAACTCCAAAGTTAAGCGTGCTTGGCCTGGAGTAGAGGTGGGATGGGTGACCCCCTGGGAAGTCTCTCAGGGTGTGCGTGAGTGAGGACAAAGCGCGCTAGAAAAGACTCGTGTCGGTACAGTGGGGCTAACTGTCAGGTCTGGAGGGCGATCCTGAGGCGTTACAATTTCAAACCTATCTTGCTTTGAGGGTGTCAACCTCTTCGCAAGAGTTGTTTAATCGATTCACGAACTCAACAATTAACTATTCTTACTCGATCTAAAGATTGTTCCACCAAGTATCATTCAAACATTTCATCAAACAATAGATATGCATTCACCAAACGTTATCCAAAAGGAATTCTAATTAAAACGAACCATACCAAAATATCCAAATCACGATAATACGAATCAACTAATTAACGCTAGGCAATTCTTCACCAAAGTGTTCACAAGAACTTCAACATAAACCATTCAAATGATTATCCATACATAATATCAAAAGATCATTATCTAACATGAAACCCAAACTAATTAACTAGATAAAGGTTTAGAGTTTAGTAAATCCCGAGAAAACACTATCACGATACTACAATTAATCCTTGCTAATCCATTTATTCTGGGGATGAGATGAACCTCGCTGAATTCTGGAAGCTTGTCACAAACCTCCGACTCCATCGGTTATCACGAACCAATCGAACTTGTATATTTTTGCAGTAAGGGCTCTAAGTCAAAGGTAAGAGAAAGTTGTCAATTCTTTCTTCCAATGGTATACGATCTAGTCTAGGGATGAAAGGATATGTTTCTGCTGAGAATTTCTAAGTTTTGAAGGCTCGAAAACCATTTTGTAACTGAAGAGTCCCGAGAATCTGCGTTTGTAACGTATATGTCCGATCGGATTGTTCATGAGTCCGATCGGATGAAAGTTTCTATCTTTTTTTCCAATCGGACATAGCGCTTATCCGACCGGTGCGTATTTTGAAGGTCAATCCATTCGGTTGTGGAGCTCATCCGATCGGATAAGTGTTATTTTGGCTATTCTGAGCACTGATTCCTTTGTCCTCATCTCCCGGGTTTGTCAAGTGATTTATCTGAAAGAGGAAAACAGGATAAATGGTCTAAAAGGACCAATTATTGATTAAAAAGTCGAAAAAGTTAAATAAAAACCTGAAGAATGCAAAATCATGCAAAATAGCTTATTCTTGACTTGAAAAAGATGGTAAAAAGACTCAAACATGACTCAAAGTATGTACAAAAGAGTAACAAAAACGTACGAATCAGTCGGCACTGGTGTGTATGGGGTTGACCAGATGCCTAAAACTCCATGAATGACTAGCACATGGGTTATTAGGCCTTACATAAACATGTTGGTAATATCAAGCCACCACTTCCCAGATGGCCAAACTAATTCGATGTTGCTGTGCATGGGCCCGACCTAGCACCTAGAATGCCACGATTGTATTGCACATAAAATGTCTATCCTCATGCTAACATGCGTGCACTGTCAGGACACCACCACCCTTTCTCTTTCCTACCTTCTCCTCCACCGGCCGCCTACCAGGTGGCTAAGCTGACCAAACCAACGAGCCAACTTACCCATACGTAAGATATGTGCCCAAATTGAATCGTCTATGCCATACTCCAAATGGAACAAGCAACATGGCCAGCTAACCTAGCCGGGATGACCTTCCCATGCACATGATGTGCATCCAAATTGAATCATCGACACCATGCTGCCCATGTCATCAGCAACATGACCAAGCCGTCCTGGTTGATTCGACCAGCCCCTGCACATGATGTGCGCCTGAAATGAATAATTCGCGTTATGCCCTCCATAGCTGCAATAACAGGCCAAGCCGACCTATGTATTATAGTTAAATAACATGCATGTTATTGTACTGCCATACATATTCCGCACCTATCATTGTGAAAACATGGGATCGTATGATACAAAGCAAATATGATAAGGATCGTATGAAAGAATAGAAAAAAATGTCTAATTAATTTTAGGGTTTTAATGACTTGTTCCCAAATTAATTTAATATCCAGATGCAAGGTGACACGGGTCCCACTTAGGTTTTCAGGAAAAAATATAAATAGTGTCTCCAAGAGAGAATTAAGGGTTCACATTTTTAAAGAGAGATAAAGAATATTAAAGAATAAATCTTAAGAAAGAGAATATATAATTTATAAAAAGAACTGATCTAAGTCCGACTTTAATTTCAGAAAATAGTAAAAACTTTTGGGAAAATAGCAATTTTTGTCATGTAAGTCTGACTTCTTTCAATTTTTGTCCTTTAAATATAGGCGGTTATAATTTCCAGTGGATTTAAAATTTTCCAATAGGTCGAGGACATAAAACGCGAAAATTTTTAAGATATAGGACAATTTTTGAACCGCCTATATTTAGAGAATAAAGATTAAAAAGGGTCAAACTTACAGGACAAAAATTGCGATTTTCCTAAAACTTTTATTAGAAGAAGAGTGCGAGCATTGTGGGTTCAAAGTAGAAGCTCGAGAGTGTAACTTGTCTATTAGATCAAGATAAATAAACATGTTCAAATTAGTCAAAGAAGATAGAAAGTTTGATGAGGAACTTATAAGTGACAAGATGAATAAACCATTTAAAGAAAACATGGTAGTTGTGGTCGAGTCATCAAATGCTGAGCTAGCAAGAGAGAGAGAGAGAGAGAATCTTTGCCTTGAGATAGATTTTTTTGAACTAAACTTAGGGATAGTGGCTGAGCTTTTAGAGGTCAAGTTGATCAAGAAAGAACCGAGTAGAGAATTGATACCTAAAAGAATCTTAAACAATAAATCTAACTATTTGAGGCAGGGTTGAGTAGAGATGAGGGATATCGTGATGTGGCCAAATACGCTAGCTCAATCGAACTAGCTCAACCCAATTCGACACCTTACCAAGTTAACATTACCCAGCCCGGAGTGTGCTGGGGGTTGACCTGGTGAGATAGAGTATTCCACTGAGTTGAATTGATTTCTTTAGCCCATTGTGTGATGGAGGGCCGAACGGATTATTAAGAAGTTGTACCTAATGAGAACGAGAGCTCATCATGGTGAAAGGTCATAGTGGTGCGTGATTTATGGGCTTTTGAGGCCCAAAAGTTGATCGGGTTTGAGTCAAGAATTCAAAAAAGGGTCCTTATGAAAGAATCTCACCTTATGGTATGAGTATATCTAATTTCCTTCCAGCGAAGGGATTCCTTACTTTTTTTTTTATAAAGGAGATTTTATATCATCAATAAAAGCGAGTATGAGGAGCCAAATTCCCTACACGACCAATATACAATGACAAAATAGAAGGACCCCAATGTAGGGTTCCAACAAAACTCATCTATGTCTAACGTAGGGTTAAAGCATCTTATCAAGTTTAATAAGGCCAAGAAGGGGGCCTCGGATGTTAGAAGCATCAAAAAGCAAGAAGTTCTTCAGATGACATCTTTCGTTGGCAAGGAAATCCGCGTTTGCATTTCCCTCACGGAAGATATGGGTGTACTGGATTTCCATAGAAATGGATAAGGCTCGGATCTTCTGAATGATGTCGTGTGTCCACCAACTGCCACTTTGGGGGTGGAGATAAGAGAGCTGGAAATTTCCGAGTCTACTTCAGTCTAAATACAAGTGATAATCCAGTTATGACAAAGGCCTGAGGAACTCCAAATCGTGTGAAACTCCGCAAAGGTGTTGGTGTACTCCCCCAAAAATTCATGAGAGGCAAAGATCGGTCGGCCAGTATGATCTCGAGCAATTTCGCCTGCACTCACCTCACCAGGGTTGCCTTTTGAGGCAATGGTAGTGTTAATCTTGATAGTACCGATTGGGGGCTTACTCTAACAGGCCACAATGATTTTGGTAGGGGGTGGATTGATAGTAGTGTCGATCAATAAAAGGTTGCAAATCAGGGGGCATTCAACAATGTCTTCGATTTGATGCACTTGGAGTCCTTAATGTTGCTGAGGTATTTCCAGATATGGTTGCACACTCTCTACCCGGTGAAGGGGATGTTCCTGGCCCATTTTTCATTCCTAAAACACCACAAAAACCACAATATGAGAATGGGTAAAATATAGAAAATATGAATTTTACTTGTCCCGTGACTAAACTAATAAGCAATTTATCAAGGCGTTAGCTCTTATAAATAGGGACTCACGCCCTCCTAACTTAGAATCTCTTTGATTTATAAATAATTACTTGATATTTAACATTTTGACTTGTGCATCGGAGTGTCTACACTGGGAGTACCATGGTGCACAGATATAATGATGCAACCAGTTGCCAGGAATTCTTAGCCATGCTACTTGATACATCCCAGGATTGGTTCCATCAGCTTCCTCCTACAAGTATTACAAGCTTCTTCGCATTTGGGGAAATATCCAGGTCTCACTTCGCTAGAAACAAGGCATTCCAAAACGACTTCATGACCTTGTTAAACATCTAATAGAAGAGTGGGGACTGGCAAAATGGAATTAGAACTGGGTTCGAAATCATAAAAAGAACCATAGTCAACAATTAAAAAACTAAAAACGTGGTCAATAGTTCTAGAACCAGAATCAGAATTGGCGGTTCCACAACCGGAATTGGAACCGGAATCGAAATCATTTATTAGAACTGTTGTTTCCTTGATTTTTTGTGCTTTATATATATATATATATATATATATATATATATATATATATTATAATGTATTATATTTGTAAATAATATTATGAATTATGTATATAATTAAAAATCTTTATCTAAGACTTAAATAATATAAAATTAGAATGTTTTGGTTAAAATCGTAACTAGCTTTTCAACTTGTTTAAGAGTACTTTGAAAAGTCTCTCCCTCTATTGAATGTGTTATATTATAATGTTGTACTTCTATTCTTTGATTATTTCTTATTGGATTAGGGATTTCTTTATTGGGTTAATTATGTTCATGATTGTTCTTAGTTAATGTTATTGCATATCTTGATGTTTTAGGTTATTTTTTATGTAACTAGGATCTATATGAGTTTATAACCATCAATTGGGGATTATTAGATGTTTAATAGAGAGTTGAGATTGACAGCTCCAATTTGTAGAGTAGATATTTGATAAATTATCAATTGACCATGGAGACGAGTTTAGAGACCTAGACCCTTATTTTATTGATCTTCTCAATGTTCTCAATTTCAATTTTCATAATTTAAATCTTAGCTGCTGAAACCCAAAAGTCATCGATAAGGAGCATGACATTGAAAACTGAGACTTCAAAATCAGAGAGAAATGTTCAAATTCATAATTAGATTTAAAATGATACCCGCTACTTGTCTGTTTATAATTTTAGATTTTAGAAATACTTACAATAAATAACCCAGAAGTGTTGCCTAATTACAAAAAGCCTATTTTAGTCATCATCTTAGAATGCACAACAAAATTTGCTTCTGAGCCATTTCAGCAAACATATGGCTATTAATTAATACTATTAAATGTAATTACAAACATCCTGACGTTTGAATTAATTTAACAAAAAATAATTATTATTAATTTTGTGAATCATCTTAGGTAATAGTTCATTTAACAAATAACGAAAGTAAGTCTAGTTTTTAAAACGATGTCCACAACTTGTTTGATTGTAATACAAAAGACACCTAAGGTTAAGCCTAATTACAAAAGCCCAAGTAAAACAAGACATGCACGAGGTTGGGGTAATCATAAAAAAACAATAACAAAAATAACCTTTGGATGTATTTACAAAAGGAAAAAGAAAAACAGAAATAGTTTATAAATTTTATTAAAAGTGAGTTTCACATATAACACCTATAACACACGAGGTCTAGTATATTTACAATAGAAAAAATATTTGTTAGTTTGTACATAGTAATAATTATAACAACAAACTTTGGGTGCATATTCTTATTTTAAGTTCCATCTTCAGCATCTTATGATCCATTTACATTGTTAGTTATTTATAGTAATAATTAAAAAATAATCCAGAAGTATGCTATATTTACAAAAGAAAAATATAGTTTTAAATTTAACAAAATTGGTTTTAGACGTAAACTATATTAAATTGTAAAGTCCGGTATACTATGAAATACCCCAATATTCACGTTACTCAATTACCAATATAATTCATGCATGCTATATTAGTTAATATGATTTATGTGATACTTGTATTTACATTGATTTATTAGGTGATTTAGGGTTCATAAAGTATTGTTATTAGGAGCCCTCGGCAAGTAATTTATAATTATACGTAACAATAGTTATTATAGTTTAGTCTAAAGAAAAAAATAAGGAATATAAATTACAATCATATAAAAACGAGGATAAAATACAATATTATACACACACACACACATATCATCTAAAGAAAAATAATAATATGTTGTAGCTATATGTATACGTATATATTTAAGTAATGGTTTGCATTGGCCTGCCACCCTTAAGAAACTATTATTGTTATTAATCTAAATATATTATATCACTATAGGAAATCACATGTTTAATGACGATTTTTTTCCACGCATAAAAATTTGTCATAATATGTTGTTTAATGGTGACGAATTTTATTTTTGTCACTACAAAATACATTTTGATGACAATATTTATTTTTGTCATCATCGATCTAGTTTTTTGTCACTAATTCGCATATTTGATGACAATTAAATGGAATTTGTCATAATAATGAAATGACGAAAAAAATGGGTAGGAAAGAACCTTTCAGCGACAAACTATTAATAAATGGCGAAATTTGGTGTCACAACAAGTTTTTATTCGTGACAACACTATATTTTGTAATTATTTTTCTATGGAAAATGATGACGACATCCATTGTCACAATAAGCTTCTTTTCACTACAACACCATATTTTATTACTGCTTTAAGAGAAATAGTGACAACATTATTTTGACACTAAAGTCTTATTTAGTGATAACAAATATAAGTTTTTCATTCACATCAAGACTTAAGATGAAACTTTTTCAACAACAACTTGATAATAATTGGTGATGACATTAATATTTTTTTTTAATATAAGTATTATTCAACTTATTATTCATCATTGAATATTTATTTTTCTATGTTTATTTAACTTACTTTATAATTTTTAACGACTATATTATTATTGTAACTTCCCATATTTTATTTTACTTTATTTGATTATCATAAACACTCTATTGCACTTTCTTATTTTAATCTAAGTTTTTAATAAAGTATTTGATTCAATTCTAAGCTAAGTATATTTGATTAATCTCAAGAATGTGTCCTTTTCTTTCAATTAAATGGTCTATGAACCATTAACGATTTTAGTCCATTATTTTTAGCCCAACTTACATGCATGAAGTATTTTGGAACCTAGAATCTGCTCCTCCAAATTAAGAGTCGTCTTCATCCGGGTTTCTACTACTTTCATGATAAAACTAACCCTAAGTATTTAAACCTAATTACAAACCCAATCTTTCATCTATTCTTCAATCGATAGCCAAAACCAACACGAGATCTGAGCCTGACTCAAGAATCATGAAAATCAATAGACAACAAGTTTGTCCATTATCGAAACTTGGATCGACACACGATATTAACCCGAAGCTCGGAAAAGCCATGAAAAACCAACAAATCCAATTTGTTGGTCTGAATCACAGGCTGAAATTATCAACAACCATGAATCATCGTCTCTGTCCGCTAAGTCAATGACCCATCACAGTTAGTTGTTTTTTCCATACAGTCCACCGAAACCTCATAAACCACTCACACTAAGCCCGCAGGCTTGATATTCACAAAGCCCATACCTGAGTGGTTTATGAGGTTTCGGTGGACTGTATGGAAAGAATAATGGGCCCAGGCTTAATTTAATGAGAGGTTTATTGTTTATGGGAACTTAGCATATTGGAGGAATCCTAATTCTAAGTCAAATGTGGTATTTATGGAATTGTGGTAGGAGAAGGTAACCCTTGCTTGGGGAGGACTTCTCTTGTATCTATAAAAGGGGTGCATATCTCTCATTATTTTCTAAGTCGATATTGCTCTATTGCATTACTGTTTTATATTTGAAGAGAAGTGTTGAGTGTTTGATTTCTATTATTAACTTAAACATCAGAGGGCCTTAACGGGCTTGAAATCCGACCTGTTCGAGGCGCTATTTTGCAGGACCAGCTAGGTCGCTAGGATATTCGTTGAAAGCTTGGCAGGTCGCTGTGACGTATTCAGAAGATATTTCAGGTCGTTGATCTCTATTTTGAGGTTAGTACCCCCTTTATTTGGTAACTCGATATTTTGGATTTATCAAATTGGCGGCGTATGTGGGAGAGAGGGACATCTAGTCCTTGAGCGAAAGATGTGAGAATAACAATTTTCGTAGGTCTAAATCTGACTGCACAATAAATTTGAAAAATCATTTTCTAACCTTTCAACCGTTGGATCGTGTTAAATTTTTACAAAACCTCAGGAACCTTTTGAATTACATTTTGAACGGTGGAGATTGGACTTTGAGGTCTGAGGAAATATATATGAATTTTCGAGTGAAGCAGATTTTATTTTCGTAAAATTCTGCGCAGCATTTTTCAAAGCATAATAAAACAGTTGGATAAAGATAAAAATTTGATATGTTATTATAAGCATATTGAAGTTAAATATGAACGGTGGAGACTTGAATATTATGTTTGGAAAATTTTATAATGAATTTTGAATAGAACTAATCCTGTTTCCCGAGAACTGTTTGTCTAGGTTCTTTTAAAAATTAAATTATGCGCAATCTAACCTATTGGATGAAGTTGAATTTTGGATATAATATGTACGATATATAGTGGCTAAATATGAATAGTGTTGGAGATCGGGTTTTGAATATTTGTTAGCACGAGTAAGGGTGGTGATGCTTGCGTTTTATTTATTGATTATTTTGATGATCATTTACTAACGAACTGAGTAAGGTCTATTGTTGAGTCTGCATTAATATTGGTTTTTGAGGGTTACTCTATGTGTTTCCTGGACCTTAACCCGGGAATGGTCAATGCAAAGAAACGCGATGAGGTCGCGTGTCCAAATATTCAAGGTCAATTCATTTTGTTGCCCGGAGTCTAAGACGATGAGGTCGCGTATCAATCGAACACAACAAAAATTGAGATAAGTATTTTTTTTTTAAATCGAGGATATACAAATTGGGGTCATATACATTGGTAATAGGTGACAATTGTGATGTGTTTAAAGGATGATGGTATGGTTTTGTTGATTGATTTGGTTGACATATGGAATACTTGTTTATTGACTTGATCTACATGGGGTGGACTGGTTTAATTATTGAGTATGGTGTGATGATTGGTAATCAATATGCAAAAAAATATCAAATATATTATTTATACTTGGTTGATGTAATCACAGGTCATATTTACATGTGAAATTTGTTTCGTTTTAATAGTGGTTAATGTGATTGAACATTATGGACTCTGGGAATTATTAGATTGAGGTTTTTAATTTTGTACTCTTCGGATTTTGAAGAAAGATGCTGAGGTTTGATGTGATTGATAACAATTAAATATGTGGATGGTCTACATAAGAATTGTGTGTTTACATGCTACGGTCATTATCATCATATTTATTTACAATCCACCAATTATTTGACAAATTGATTCTAGTATTTGGTAATGGGCTTTTCTATTATTTATTTGATTTGCATGAGGATGTAAGTATGCGAATTCTAACGAATTGATATGTGGTATTCATTGGTTTTATAAGATATGAGAAGGTTTGATGAGTTCGATTTCTTTGGTGAGTTCTTTTGTAATAGACGATAAGGGAACTATATTGTTGTCCAGTTTGCCCCCTGCACAGGGAGGTAGAAGGTTTATAGCTGCGGAATATAATTGAGAAACCTCTATGTTGATTTAATGAGGTGAATGGGCATGGAGGTATTCAAAGGAAAAGATAAGTTTTCTATTATTTGGTTTGGTGGATGTATCTTTTATATATGTTAGCCTGTTTGCTCGATTTTATGGTCCGATCGTATGCGTGCGACATTCAGGTTCTTTTGGTGTCACACAATTAATTATGAGTTTGGATGAGGCTTAAAATTTGTAATTAGTAGGATAATTATGATTGGGGCTTTTTATGGGATTGGAGTGCTTGAATATATTTGGGTTAATGTGCTACTAATGTTTTTGTTGAAAGTGGAAGATGGATTCATGTGGTTTAATTGGGGAGTACTTATTTGATTTCATATGGTTATGACCCAAGGGGAATTGGATGAATCTCGTCATCAAATCGCGGCCCAATGAGAAGAGCTCAATATCTCAAGGTGTCATCTAGAAGTGACCAAGTCTGAAATGGCCAAACTCATGGAACGCCAGGCCGAGATGGAGAGCTTACTGTAGAGAAGGAGGGCCTTTTCCAGGAGAAAGATAACAAAAATGAGAAGGAGGTGCAGGCAGCACACGATCAGGGTATTAATGAGGGTCGTCGCACATTATTAAGGAGTGAAGTGGGCCAATGACTCATTGCAGATAATAGAACTAGTCTGCTTGTGATATACTGCCACACAACGACCTTTCTGCAAAAGGTGGGAAAAGGGGCGAAGTTGCACTTTACGACCACCCTTGAGTGAGTGCAGCTCCAGGCAGCGAGGATTAACTTCGAGCTGGATGAGAAATAATTGGAAGACAATCTACCTCCTTTATATTTGTGGCGTGGCGCGTCAACCAGCCCCTTAAAGCTTCCCGGTGGACCCAATGTACGGCTCTGGCGATAATGAAGGCCAGGCTTAGTGCCAAGCTCGAAGTCCCCTTGGATGAGCTGGTCTCCCTTTTTGCCCCTTAATGTAATCTTCACCTCTTATATTTATAATTCGACTTCTCTAATTCAATGGAACTTTATTTTCCTGCATCAAGAAATCTTTAGTTCGCCATGAATGAGTTGTGTTATATAAAAACTTACGTCATCTGTCCTTTTGCACTAATACCATCAAGATAATCCATAAAAACCTGCAATCCTTAAAGGTTGTATCCATATGAACCATGAAATAAAAGCTATATTCATATCTTAATCATAAAAACATCCATTTAAGTATTGACTAGTTACCATAAAACATGTTAACCATGCACATTTCCATAAGGTCAAAATACCATAAAACTTACAAACCCCCTAACACATCAACATAAGCATCGCCTTATAACTACAAATCCTTTTAATCATGAACCTTTCCATAAGGTCAGAATACCATAAGACTTACCACCTCATGGCATATTGACTTATGCATCGCCTTATAACCATAAGACAACTCACTCTTGTAAATCTATACCATCATATTTTTGTCAGCCTAATTAGCTAACCCAATAAACCTCTGCTGACCCATACAAAAGTCTGACCCATATATCATAATATTTCACCTCTGACCTAATCATAAGGTCATCAAAAGAAATCACCGTATATCGAACCAAACAAAACCATAGTGAACCAAAACCATATTCAATTATAAGTGACTAAGAAACTACTCAGTCTCCCCATGTTCAAATAATATGAGCAAAGTAAAACAACTAGGTCACATAAACACATAATCAAATAATTAAAGAGTATACCAACCAAACATATCTATGTAGACACCCAACCAAACAGCCCAAGGATTATGTTAATCAAACATATTCACATAAGCATTTACTCAAAACAAAAAAGAACATGTTAATCAAACACATTCTCCTAGACATGTAACCAACCAAGCAAGGAATGAAACCAAAGACGGCTAAAGCCCCTAAACTATAAGATAAGTAAGCCTCCCCAGACCATACAAGGGCACGTCGAGCCCACGCTTAATCAAACATATTCGCAGACACATAATTAAAGGTCCCAAAGAACATGTTAATCAAACATATTCTTCGCAAATTGAATCAAGTGTTAACCTTTTTCCCACAACCACAAAACCATATTCGTAAAATATAAACCATAAATCGTAAACCATAAACCATCGCCGACCTCACAAAAGCGTCAACCCATAATCAAAAAACCATATCTATAAACCATAAACCAACTCCGACCTCATAAAAGCTTCAGCCCATAACCGCAAAAACCATATCCATAAACCATAAACCAACGCCGACCTCATAAAAGCGTCAGTCCGCAATCGTAAAAACCATATCCATAAACCATCGCTGACCTCATAAAAGCGTCAGCCCATAACCATAAAAACTATATCCATAAACCATCGCCGACCTCATAAAAGTAATGTCCTGAAAACTGGACCGGTCATCGAACTGGTAAAGCTATAGGTTCAGTGGTTCACAGTTCCAATCGTGGTCGGACCGTTTTTAATTATATATAAATAGAATAAATTAATTTAATAAAAAATATGATTATAGAATATTTTAAAATTCAATTTAAAGAGTCCAAATGAATAAATATGAGTTCATCAACCACAATACAACATAGAAAAATGTAGTTGAATTAAATATAACGAAAAGAAATCAAATAAAATAGTTCAATTCTTATATATCATCACTCCAAGTCCAACAACTTCAAATTGAAATAAAATTAACCATCATAATTTGTATTTATTTATACTCGAAATAAAAAAAGTAAGACCCCGTCAATTTTTATTTAATATAAAAATAAGAAAGGAAAAAAAAAACCCAAAACAAAACAAAATAAAAAAACAATGGTTGAATTTGTCACAAGTTCACCGGTCCAACCGGTTCATGACCGGTTTAGCAAGTTTTCTACCGGTTTTCACATAAAAATCGGACCGGTGTGGTGACCGGTTCTCGGTTGAACCGGTCATTCCGATTTTCAGAACCATGCATAAAAGTGTCAGCCCATAACCATAAAAATCATATCCATAAACCATAAAACATCGTAATACCATAAGAAACATCATTTATTCATTGTTGATCTAAACAAGCATCAGCCCATAATTGAGAAAAAGTGTATAATGAAAACCCAAATCCATCACCGACCTAAATGAGCATCGGCCCATAATAATAAAGTATGACCTTCATCCATCGCCTAAGGAGCTAGGCATAGTACTTCTTCAGGTGGTAGATATTCCAGTTCCTGGGTAACGCCTTTCCTTCTTCATCTTCAAGCACATACGACCCCCTCTTAATACTTTGATAACCTTAATGGCCCTATCTAGTTAGGATCCAGCTTAGTATATATTGCATCGGCACGTTTCCAGACTAGATTGCCGACCTTGAAAAACCTTCTTTTCACTCACTTGTTATATGCTGTCAGAATCCTCTGTTTATACCTTTCCACGCGTAATTTCTCAATTGTTTCCAAAGCTCCCCTAGCTAACCGTTCATTTTCTTCTTCACTAAAAGCTTCGAGTCGATGTGACCCTCCGGCTATTTCTTCCGGAATGACAGCTTCCATACCATATACTAAACTGAAGGGTGATTCACCTTTGGTAGTTCACGGGGTAGTCCGGTAGGCCCACGAAATAGAAGATAGCTCCCCAAGCTAAAGTCCCCCCTGATTTTTCTATCCGTAACATAACTCCCTGCACAATAATTCTGTTAGTGACCTCAACTTGTCCATTAGCTTGAGGATGTGGTACGGAAGCAAATCATTGTTTCATCCCCATCGTCTTGCACAAATCCTGCATCATGTTCCCATTGAATTTTTCACCATTATCCAAGACTAACATCTGTGGTACGCCATACCTGCAAAAAATACTGTTAAAGATAAAGTCAATTATGGTCTACTCGGCTATATTGGTCACAGCATTGGCCTCCACCCACTTCGTAAAGTAATCCACCGCGACCACCAAATGAATCTTTTTGCAAGGCGTCCTTGGCAATGGCCCCACTATATCAATACCCCATTGCATAAATGGGCAGGGTGAGCTCATCACCATCATATCTTTTGCAGGCACATGGATAATAGGTGCATGCATCTAACACTTCCTGCAAGTCATAATGAGCTCGCCTGCCATCCCCTTCATTTCTGGCCAGAAAAACCCAGCTCGCAAGGCCATCCCAACTAACGCCATGCTTTTTGCATGATCTCCACAATACCTCTCATGTATCTCCCGCAATACTTCCAGCCCCTCTTCTTGTGATAAGCACTTCAAGTACGACCCAAAATGAAACCTTTTATACAAACACCCATTCACCAAACAAAATCATGCCGCTTTCCTGGCCTCTATAATGGATAACTACATATTCTTGGCAACCACCTTATCGAGAATATTTCGAATTTACACCCGCCAGTACTCTCCTTCGCCTATCTCCATAACCTCCTTTCCCTTTTCCAAGCTGCTGTGAGCTAACTCCATCAACGTAACCCTTCAAGGTCCCTGCCATTTTGGCGAGCTGATCTGCACTAGTAATATCAACTTGCAATAGATGTTCTAACCCGAATTCCTCAAATTGAGATACCCCTTCCTTAACCTTTCTTAAGTACTCCTGCATGCGTTATTCTCTTGTTTCAAAGGACCCATCGTACTGGCGAGATACTAGCTGAGATTCTATATATGTGTTTACTCGCTGTACTCCTAACTCGATTGCCATCTTGATACCTTGAAGGAGTGCCTCATATTCAGCTTCATTGTTGGAGGCCTTAAACCCTAGCTTGACCGCAAAGTCCAGATTTTCCCCTTCTAGGCTAGTTAAAACAATTCCTAGCCCTACTCCCGATGTCATGGTCGATCCATCCACGTGCAAAAACCATGCTTTATGTTCAACTTTATTCTCTGTTGAGCGCACCATCTCTTGTAGAAAATCTGCCAACACTTGAGCCTTAATCGTTGTTCTTGGCTCATACACCTCATCATACTAGCTGATCTCAACTACCAGCTTGACCAATCATCAGACACATTTAGATTTCTCAATACCTGTTTGAGACCTAAATTGGTATGTACCTCGACCTTGTGTCCCAAAAAGTATGGTCGAAGCTTCCTAGCCATGTAGATCAATGAAAATCCACCTTTCACGAGCTCCGAATAGTTCAACTCAGCTCCTTGTATCATTTGAATGATATAGTAAATAGGCTTTTAGACCCCAGCTTCTTCCTTGATTAACATCGAACTCACCGCAACCTCCCCGACAGATATATGAAGGATTAAATCTTCACCTGGGTTTAGTTAGCAATGGGATCTCAGCAAGGTACTCCTTGAGTTTATCAAAAGCTTCTGCTGCCTCCTTGGTCCATTCAAACTTGGACCCTTTCCCTCAATGTTCTGAAAAATGGAAAGCCCTTCTCCGCTGACTTGGATATGAAACGACTAAGTCTTGCAATGCAAACTGTTAGTACATGTACATCTCTTATAGTTCGAGGATGGGGCATCTCCATGACATCTCTCACTTTCTTCGGATTCACTTCAATACCTCTCTTTGTCACCATATACCTCAAAAACTTGCCCGATCATACCCCAAAAGCACACTTCTTTGGGTTCAGCCGTATGCCGTAAAGCCTTAGTATAGTGAAGGCCTTCTTAAGTCCTCCACATGTGATTCTTCCTTCTTGCTCTTCACCAGCATATCATCCATACAGACCTCCATGGTTGACCCTAACAAGTCTGCGAACATCTTATCTACCAATCTTTGATAGGTTGCCCCTACATTTTCAACCTAAACGATAGGGAAATAAAGTAATACGTACCCGTCAAGGTGATAAAGCTTACCTTAGGTTGGCCCTCCTTCACCAGTGGGATTTGATGATACCCCTGCGATGCATCCATCATGCCTAACTCGCATCCTGAGGTGGAGTCTACAAGTTGATCAAATGTGTGGTAACGGATAATGATCTGTCTAGCAGGGTTTGTTCAGCTCACAGAAATATACACACATCCTCCATTTTTGGACAGGTTTATATACCATCATGACATTGGATAAATACTCCAGGAATTGGATCAGCCGAATATGGCCAACCTTCAACAACTTTTGTACCTCCTCCTCAATCACCTTGCCTAACTCTGCCCTAAAATATCTTCTTTTTTGTCGTACAGGTCACACCTCTGGATCGGCATTTAAGTGGTGCTGCGCGACCTCAGGAGATACTCCTGGTAGTTCCCCATCTTCAAAAGTGAAGATGTCCCAAAATTCCCTTAAGAAAACGATCAGCTCCACTTTCACATTCTCTGTCATCCGAGTTCCTATTCTGGTGGTATGTTCTAGCATGTCCTCCTCCAATATAATCATCATAAGTTCCTCATGAGGTTGGACGGAATTCTCCTCCTCCCTCATCTTTTTGGAACTAAGTATTCCTTCTTGCACATCGTCGCTTCTCTCTCGCTTCCCTTCACTCATACCCTTTCTCACGGTCATCTGATAACATGATCTGGTGACTTGCTGCTCTAATACTACTTCACCCACATTGTCTCCTGCTGGATATTTTATACTCATGTGATAGGTGGAAGTGACCGCCTGGAATTCATTGAGAGCAAGTCGCCCCTATATAATATTGTAAGCTAAAGCGGCCTTGATGATTAGAAACTTCAACTTCTTCTCTACTCGTAGCTCGCCTTTTCCCCATGCAATTGGGAGTACCACTTATCCCTCCGTAATGACCTGCAGTCTATTAAAAGCATAAATAATGGTTTGCACAGGTTGTATTTTTACCTTCAGATTCATCTGATTCAAGCATGTCTGGTAAAGGATGTTCATCGAGCTTCCATTATACACAAAATACTCTCCCAAATTCATATCCTACCACCTCAGCTTCGATTACAAGTGCATAATTATGCTCCTCCTACAAACCTTGTCGTTCTTCCGGACCGAAAGAAATCACTGGTCCTGATGCTGGGGTTGCCTATTAATTACAACGACCTCACATGGTCCTAGGCGAGCCGCCTTCACATGTTGATTCCGTGCGTTATTTGTGTCTCTGTCCGTTGGTCCGCCTGATATCATGTTTATTCTCCTACTATTATTTCCAGCCACTCCCCCTTTTTCAACCCATTTTTTCCCCTCCTACCATGGTTCTCACCCAGCCTGTCCTTGTGGGGGTCCTCCTGGAGGTGGCCCGGGCAGTGGCCGCCTTTGTTCTTGAGGGTTCTTATCTTTATACACCACCTCTTTCAAATGTCTAGCTTTGATCAGCCTCTCAATCTCCTCCTTTAGGTGCCTGCATCGCCCAATTGAATGCCCATAATTATTTTGAAACTTGCAAAAGAACTAAGACCTCGGGTTAGTAGGAATTACTGTATAATCCTCCAGCCACCTGATTGCTTCCAGCACTTGATTCTCCATGATGGCATCCAAGCTGTAGTTGTAATATACCACCGCTTCTGGAAAGAGTGGAGAGAAAAGAGCTTTGGATCCCAGAAAGGCCTTCTGAGCCTCGTCCCTTGCCACCTGGACCAAGTTAAGTCCCTCCTCAGAATTCAAGAATTCTGCCTTCCATTCACCCTTGGCCTTGCCCAGAGCCTCGTCTGCCAAACTTCTCGCCTCCGCAATRGMTTCATCYCRAGCCTCGGACCGGGCTRCCTCCARCATTTTCTCTTGGGSTTTCTTYATCCCKTCTACCTCCTCCTGCAGCTTTTTGACTTCCTTGACCTTCTCCTTGGCAAAGGCCCTGACCTGCGACATCTTCTCATTAAGGGTTTTGTTCTCCTTGATGAGGTCAGATTGGGCTATAGATCGGGTTGCCCTGATGACCAAGAGAGACCTCTTGGCTTCAGCCTGGATGTAAAAGAGAAAGTTAGAAACTCACAAAGTGACAAATGAGGAAAGACAAGAGTAACAAAAGGTTTACCCGAGCCTCATCCTGACACCAAGATTCCAGCAGCTCGTGATCGCTCATTTGCTCTAGAACACGCATGTCTTCAGGGGCGCATTGGGTGCTTACGTGACGAACCGCTACGTCACCCGAGCAGTTCAAGATAGGAGTCCTGCGAGGAGGGCCTAGGCTGCGGGTGATAGATGCGGTTCCCGAGGTGGCTGGGTTAGCTGAGGCCGTATAGATATTCACACCTCTGCCGCGAGTGGAATGAGACCTCTTCAGTGGAGGAACGTCCTCCTCTTCGGAATCAGACAGGAGTCTCCTCACAGGAGGATGACCTGGAGAGGGCATGGTGGAAGGAGGGCTCTGGGCTCGATGCGCAGAAGACGCACCCGCCGCACGGGCTGCAGGCTCCAAATCAGCCTTTGCGCTTTTCTTGTTGGCCGATTCAAACATCATGCGCATCATCCTTTCTGAAAATAAAGAACAAAAGGAAGTAAGATTCACGGGCATTGAGATATAATGTATCAGACCAGGCTAGAGAAGGCCTTTTACCAATCTCTGGGGTCAAAGGACCTGTCTCGCAGGTTTCGTTGAAAAAATCCAGAACATGGGGGAGGAGGAGCTCATTAATGTTAATAGGATTCTCGTTCAGAGTAGATATGATTCTCTAAATGCGAGAAGGTCTGCCCGCTGTGGTCAGGTGAGGGTAAGAAGGTAATTTCTCTATGGGATGAGGATCAAAACCCCAATCTCCATCGCAGTGGACAAAGAAAAACTTTTTTCGCCAGGCCTTGTGGGAGGAAGGGAGTTTTTGTATTAAATGAACCCCAGGTCTGGCTGTGAGATAAAAGCAGTTAGGGGACAAGCTCTTTGCCTGGAAGAGCTGATAATAAAAGAGGGTTGTTGGATCCAGGCCAGCATAACGCATGGCCAGATTGTAGCACACCATTATTCTGAAGGAATTGGGGGTAAATTGAAAAATGGGAATCTTGTATATCTGGGCTATCTGGAGCATTGAAGGGTTCAATGGTAAACGTAAACCCGCCTGAAACTGATCAAAATAAAAACTTAACCAGCCCTCCGGCGCCTGATAGGCCAGAATACACGCCGGAGGAGGATAAGGATCGAAGGGATCTTGGATTTTGTACTGGGAACGGATTTCCTCTATCGAGTGTTGGATAAGGATAGAGGTGATCTTGGGATGAT
>BMAC01000839.1:113545-136805 GCA_014905375.1 Phtheirospermum japonicum
GGACCACTGCCATCCCCGGGGGAACAGACGGCGGAGACGCGGAGGCTCCTATATCTAGAGGAGAGGACATCATAAGCCAAATAAAAAGCAAGAGGCTGAGAAAGGTACCTGGTTTTTAACGATTGCCGGAAAAGTGAGAAGGAGAGAGAATTCGCCGAACACTAGGGAGGAGGGAAAAAACCTGAAAATTTGGAAAGGTAAAAATGAAAAGTAAGAGAGAAGGACGAGCCCAGCGGGAATAATAAGATAAGAGATGAATTTGAAAAACGGAAATCGATAAAGGCGGGATTTGATGGGATCCCCGCATTTAATGTTGGCAGGCAAACAGTGCCCTAGGAGGTGAGCTGGAGCGTCGGTCGTCCTAGATTAGGGCTGATGTGGCGTGTAATCGAGGGAATGATGTGGTTGTTACTTGGGGAGATGAACCGACATCACTAATGCCAATAATTAGGCCTGGGTGTCAGGCGGATTTCTCGGGATTCCCCCAGTACGAGAAACCATAAAGGACAGAACGACCTCATTTATTTCAAAAAGAGCCTTGGAATATTACAGATCTACCCCAACTGTTCGGGGGGAGGAGTTGATAGGGCAATATATACGCCAGACCTGGTTTGGGGTAGCTCTTAC
This sequence comes from Phtheirospermum japonicum, assembly GCA_014905375.1. Lineage (NCBI taxonomy): Eukaryota > Viridiplantae > Streptophyta > Magnoliopsida > Lamiales > Orobanchaceae > Phtheirospermum > Phtheirospermum japonicum. Next base: position 114,173 of record BMAC01000839.1, read on the forward strand.
TCAGGGTAGTTAGATAATTAAGAAAGGGCTAGAACAGCTCTGTCTTAGAAGAAGATCTAAGAAACCCTCCTGAGAAAACAGAATATCAGGAAGAGGTGGCTATTGCTCAGGAGTCCTCCTGTCTTAGCCATCTTGAAGAGGTCGTTAACAACTTGGAAATTATGCCGGGCTGGAGAAAGTGCTCTGCTAGGAGGATTATGAGACTGAAGTCAAGTCTGATACCGATGTTGAAGTAATACGGACTGAGGAAGATCTGGAACAAGGAAGACCTGACTAGAGTCAAGTCTGATATCAATACCGAGGTGAAAGAGGAGAAGGAAATAAGGAAGACCTGGGACAGGGGAGACCTGTTTCCCAGATTTCCAGCAAAGAGACAAGTGGGACCACTTGTCAGAATTTGTTGTGTAACGGCCCTTGATTTGCGGCATGTGCTCCTGAGATCCCGGCTGGGGTCCCCATCAGGAGAAACTATAAATATCTCAGCTCCAAAGCTGAGAGAGGTATGTCATTCTCTTGAGCATTCCTACTTTCTTTCTGGAAAACATCTCAAACGCTTACTGACTTAAGCATCGGAGAGGTTTCCACCGGAAAATCACCGGTGGTCCTTTCTAACTCGTGTTTGTGGTGCAGATCAGGCGGGTGTTCAAGGTTCCAGGCGTTCTCAACGTTGGTCATTTTTTGGGTTGAAACAGTAAACACCCTCGCTCTTGACATTGCCAAGGGTTTGAAGTCTTCTTCTTCCCTCCGTACTCTTCCTTCACCTCTTATGTCTTATCGCCCCTCTGTTTCCGTGGTTAAGAGTGCTCAAGCGGGTCGCCTTGCAGCTCTCCTAGGCTCCGACCTTCTGGGTGTTATTCTTTCTGGTTCCCCGACCTCTCTTCCAAAGCGTAATCTATGCTCCTCTTCAGCCTCCTCCACGTGTATATACTTCATACACCTATACAGAACTTCCTCGAATGTAGACCTCCCATCCTTAAGCCTTGATATAAAGCTCCTGCCTTCATCTCATCCGTGGCTATGGGCACCTCCAAAGTAGCCCTAGTAAACCTAGCAACGTAGCTCTTTAAAGTTTCCCCAGGTCGTTGTACCATTGAGAAAAAAGATTGCACGGTCTTGTGTGTAATATGACACTAGCGAAATGCTTCAAAAAGGCCGATTTCAAGACCCGGAAGCTAGTGATCCTCCCCGGTGCTATTTGGTGGAACCAGTTCTGCACAAATCCCTTTATATTGGATAGGAAAGCTCTGCATACTACAACATCAGTGTACTGCCTTAGTACCGCCTCATTCTCAAAGCTCTGCACATGACGCGTGGGGTCTGACATCCCTTCATAATAGAAACCCAACACCTTATATCCGCGAGGTAAAGCTACTCTTAATATCCATTTTGAGGATGGATGACCCCTCGACTCCTCTCCTCCTTCTCCCATGACCTATCTCTGTAACATTCGTACTGCCTCCTACATATCTCGCATTGTGCGGAATGTAGGTAGTACCTCGTCCTCTTCCTCTTCCATGTGATGCTGATGGGTTTTTCTTCGCGGCCTATTATTTAAGAACTGTGTGTCATCCTCATCTTCCTCCTCGTCCGATGACGATGGGTATTCTATTTCATACTGCCTCCTTTTTGTGGTCCGAGTTAACTCGAGATCCGGCATCCATGGCTCCTTTTCCCTGCTCTTCTTTTAGCTTGGAGTCAGTGGTTCTGGTTTGTATTCCTCATATTTACTCCTAGCCTCGTCCTCCTCACTATCGTCTTCACCCACCAAGATTTTCTCTAACTTGCTTGGAGGTACTGATCCCATCAATCTTTCTAAAAGTCCCTTGTCAACGCGACAAGTTCTCCCCCTCGGTAACTCTTTACACTCTTTGTTTCAACATATATAACCCTTTGCTTAATTATTTTTGGGGTCTTTTTCCTATTCTCCTCCCCCGAATTTTTTGCCTTTTCTTTCCGTGGTGACAGTGGTGGTGTTTTTGTAACCGTCGTATCCGTTGGTTCTCCTTGTGGTGGTGTTTGTTCTTCCTCGACCAGTTTCTACTTGTCTACCTCTTTTGCCTTGCTCGCCTCAGAGTCAAAGTCCAGAATCCGAGGTATGATAGTTCTTCCCTTCATGTTTTGCTTTTCAAAAATCTCACGCCTTTTGCTCAAGAACTCGATGTCTCTCTTTCCCACAGACGGCGCCACTTGATGCGACCAAAAAGATTGGCACCAAGAAAAGAGAGTATTTACCTAAAATACGTGCTTGTCAACCTGACAGACCTCCAGAAAACTCCTGGCGACCTGATCAACCTATAAAACAAAACCCAAGTAGGACAGCCCCGTCATAGGCCCTCCGATGCTTAACACAGTCCATTTGTAATAATGATGTGTGAGAGGTCAACTTTAAAAGTGAGTCCTGTGTCCTCTTTATATAGACAAGAGACGTGTTCCTAATGTAGGGTTCCTGTCTTCTATTCAAACCATAATAACCACCAACTTAAAATTAAGATTTCTCCTATATGCTAATACACCATAGATATTAGAACTCTCGTTAAATTACTGTAATAACCATGGGCCAATAATCATACTTATGCCCTTAGTCCGCCGGGACCCCATACCATAGTCCATATCAGCTTACCAGGGCCTAAGATCCTATTAACCATAAAACCCAACTCTCAATACAAAGCTGTTATAATACCATTTACTTCATAAGATCTTGTCACCCTCATATAAGAGCTCGCCACTCCCACAAACAGCTCGCTCTCTTATAGAAGAGATTCCCATTCTAAAGGTGAGGTTACCTTATAAATTCCTTCAAACCTGCATGCGTACCGACCTGGATATTTGATGTAGTATCACGACTAATAAAGTATTGTAAATTTGATAAAGGTGATGCATGATGGTTTCACTGCCCCGCATTTAGAAATTACTGGTAATAGAGAAGTTGTAATTAGTCATCTCTCAAGAAAAGGAGCAAATTCTCAAGCAAAAGCTCTGGTTTAGAAATTAAGTGTCCAATTTGTATTGGCATGCCATTCATCTTTGGGTAATTTTAAAATAGTAAACCTCCTGAACTAAGTGTTTTTTTTTCTTTTTCACTTCACTCACTATACTTTTTAGGTATCGAATGACCATAATATCATTTTGTTTAAAATAATTAAAAGTGTAAATTAATAAAGTTGGGGGTGAAAATAATAAATTAGTTTTTAATTTTTATTTGAAAAGTAAAAAAATAACAATAATTATCTTTTGAAAATATAAATACGACAGGTTGAATGAGAATAAAAAAATTTGAAATTGTAATAGATAGAACGAGGTGGAGAAGTAATAATATATATGAGATATAAGTAGGATGAAGCAATGATTTATTGGGATTCAGCGTCGTAATGTGGCTTTCTTTATTAGAGCAAGGCACTTTTTATTCTCGTTGCTTTGTTATTCAACTTTTATGTAGTGGAATATAGTTTATTACAATTTACCCCAAATGTTATAAATATATATAATGGCATGATTGTTATTCATTCCATTACTTGATTTGATTAAGTAATTTTCATCCCATATAGTTTGTTTCATTTTTATTTCGTATGTTGTCCTGATATTCAACCAGCAGAGCAATTGAATTTATATTCCACCAGAAGAAAAATAACATTACAAAAGGATCAGTTCATCAAGTATTCTCTTTGATAAAACAAAAAAGATTGGTTACCGAGAATAGGGGGTACTAACCTCAAATCTGAGATCAGCGACCTGAAACAGCTTCAATTACGTCACAGCGACCTGGCAGATCTCCAAAAAGCCTCATGGCGACCTAACCGATCCTGCAAAACAACACCTTCAGCCAAGGCGGTGGACGGCCCCGTCGAAGGTCCTCCAATTGCTTAAGTTAGCGAGTGCGAGAGATATTTTTGAGAGCTCAAATCCTGATAAAACAACTTAAAATAAAGAGAGGTGTGCACCCCTTTTATATAGACAAGAGAAGTGTTCCCCAAGTTAGGGTCACCTTCTCCCACCATAATTCCATAAATACCATGACCGACTTAGATTTAAGATTTCTTTTGTATGCTTAGTTCCCATAAACAATGAATCTCTTGTTTAAATTACCAGAAAAGGCCAGGGCCTGTGATTCTTTTAATATAATTCGCCAGGACCCCACAATACCATCCATATTAGCCCATTCGGGCCTAATATTTACAAAGCCCATGACTGAGCTATTAGATAACGCGGAGCTAACAACATCATAAGAGGTCGCGATCCTATATGAGAACTCATCCTCATACTCCAGGTCGCTACTACCAGCTCGCCCACCTCTCAGAAGAAATGCTCCTTCCAATAAATGAGGTTGCTTATCACAAATACCAACATATATCACGCATGAATATTTAGTGCCGTATCATCTAGTCCTCCATATTCTGGCTGATTGAGGTACGAAATTAGGTAGAATATGTAAAATGGTGAAACAACGCAACCACTTAAAAACACACATAAAAACAAACATAAATCACAAATAAATTACCCTGCCAGCTTACCATACCACAATCCAGGATTACCCAGCTCGACATACTGAACTATAGGGTCATCCAATAAAAGCCCGTAAAATCGCGACCTCCAACAGATCAACTCGCTGAGCTCGCCCAACCTCCAAGAAGAATGCTCCTCTTGAAAGAAGAGGTCGCTTATAAGTCCCTATATTATCATGAGTCTTCGAAATATAATCAGACACAATTACCCAAGGAAATATAATCATGAGTGTTTGAAATGTCAAAACACACCTTTTCCCTTTCTTTCACATCCTCTTAAAGATTCATTAAATGCTCCCTAACAGCATGTCGGACACGTTCCATCTCCCCATTTTCTCATAGTATAATAAACGCCGTGGGACCAAAACAAAAGGCCCAAAACATTCCTAAAAATTCCTAAGATCCCGCTCCAATCTGTCCCATCATCTTTCTCGCCGCCCAACACACACAAAAACTCTTCAATTTTCCCCTATCCATCACTTTATCAAAAACATAAACAAAGCCGACATTTTCACTCTGTGGAAAAGCTCGCACTTTATCTAGTTTTCGAAAATCACCAGCAATACACCACTCATCACCGACCTCCATGACGACAAAAATGAGTAAGTCCAATAGGTCTTCCCTTTTCAGCAATTAATTTCAATTTAATACCATATGTGTGTTGCATCTGCTGAGTGTTGTTGTGTTTTCCTATTAATTTTTCCTTTGTATTTTCCAATCCACTATGACATTAGCCTCTTCCAACCCAGATTCCCAAAATCCCGACCTTTCTCCCGATTCCAACCCCATTGAAAACCCTTACATTTTTAAAAGAAGGCGAAACCAACCTTCCTCTCCTCGGCCTTCATGACGAACCAGAAGGTGACGTCAGTTGGTCGGACCTAGAAGCCCATACTAGGGCTTACACCGATGCCCAAGCTATGTTAGAGAACATACCATAAGACCCCTCTCCTGCCCCTTTAACCATTGCAAATATACCGGAGGGTATTCCCTTAGAGAAACCCAATAACCCATCACCTTGTGAGCATTTCTTAGAAAATCCAGTGACTGTGGTACCTTTTTCAGAGGTTAACGACCTGCCCTCGTTGCCCCAAGCAACCCAGATGATTAAAGATAATTATTGGCTATTACCCAATCCGGAGAAATTTGAAGAGTTCAAAATAACACTCAACCTTCCTGAGACCGTCCAAATGGTCCTACCCGACATCCTCCACTTACACCCCATGAAACCTTCCCCAAATCACATTACCCTCTTCGACGAGCTGCTTAGATCGGGACTTAGATTCCCACCACACCCCTTTTACATCGACACAGCCCGCCTGTATAAAGTCCCCCTTTTACAACTAACCCCCAATTCTATGAGATTTATGGCAGGATATATCATATTATGTAAATATTATAATACTCAGCCTGACCCAGGCTTTTTCCACTTTTGCTTTCAAATAAAATATCAAAAATATTCATTTTATCTTTCTGCTCGCACCGGCAAATCCCGATTCTTAGTAAATCCTTTAAATAAAGTTCCTGAATGGCGAAGAAATTTCTTCTTCATTCATAATACTGAGAACTGGCCCTTTGTTACCGAGCTACAATACCACACCCCAAAACAAACTAATCCTCCCAGTCCCAAACATTTTCCCATCTTGTACAAAAAATACTCTGACCATCTCGCAGAATGGAGTAAGTGCCTATTTGACGTGGTGCGACTCACTAGCCGGTCGAAACTTTTCAAATTCATAGGCATCGACTCTCATCCCGTCGGCCCAGATCTTGCCATGACCAGATCAGAGTTCTGTAGGTATCCTATCTTATAAAACTTCACACCATCATCGACCATCGGAAATTAATACTAACTCACCGCTTTGTTATTGCAAATGCATTCGTCAGCAAATGTGACTCATCGAGCTCCGAAGAAGCCACGACGTAAACCGATCCACATCCCGTTGTCACATCAGCACTTCCTCCTCCTATCATCAATGTGGATGAGGTGTTGAATCAAGCTTTTGGGGCGGAGGCTGACCCAAAAATTGAGGACGACCTGGAAGAGGTGCATCTGGTCAGAAGATCCTCAAAAGGGAAACGATCCCTCAAGCCACCTGCTAAGAGCCCGATCTCTCCTGCTCCAAAACGCCGCCACCTCTTCTAGCTCTCTTGACTTGGGAAAAGGACTAGCCCAATGTGACAATGCAAAGGAGATCAAGACCTTCCTCGGCGAATGCATAACCGACCAGGTAACTTACTACTTCAACAATCCCCCTCTTACCGACTTAATTTCTGCAAACATTTTTGTTATTTTGTGATACAGCTGAGTCCCCTGCTCTCCGCACTGTCCAACGAACTAATGGCTCGATCTACTGAGAGCAACCTCAAGAAAACATGCGACGAATTGACCGCCCAGGCCGAACAACAAACCCGACAGCTATCCTTGACCCAAGGAGAGTTAGATGGGGCGAATCATCTGTTGAAAGCTTGCGAGGAGGAGATACTCATTCTGAAGAGCCATGTGGACAGCCTGAAAGATGAAACAGCTCGTCTGGGCAATGAGATCAAGGATGCCCAAAAACAAACTCGCCATGTTGATGAACTCAGAGCACAGGTGCAGAAGCTTGAAGAGGTTGTGCGGACCAAAGAGGAGCAGAACCAGGTGGCCCATGAGCAAGGTATAGCTGAAGGTCGTTGGACCTTCCTAATAAGTGAAGTAGGCCAAGAATACATGAACGCCTACTGGGAAGAGCTGATGAAAGCTTACAAGAAGTCGTCGCTGTACTTCAGTAAGATAGATGTGGGCAGTAAGGAATGGGTTCACAAGGCTGCGGGAATAATCAAGGACCAGCTCGCGGCCCTGAACGTTACCTATGCCCCCGACGTGCCAGCTATCATTGACATGCTGCCTCCGTTCAGCTCCTTTAAGGGCGACATGAATAAGCCAATCGATGCTAAGTGGTGGCTGTCTTGTCAAGGCCGAGCTGTGCTATCTGCCAGATTGACTACCGAGCTGGATACACCCCTAGAAGACTTCGTTCCTGCTCTTGGGCCAAGCGCAACCTGATAGCTTAAACTCTAAACCTGTATTTTTGCTCTCATGACCTATGAACAATTCTGCTTATTTGTATGAACACCTTCATCCTTATGCTTATTATATGCATAATCCTGCAACCTAAACTACCATTTAGTAAAACCATAAAGTAATGTAGATCACATAGAACATTCAAAAAACATCCATAACATCCAAACGAACTCGCACACATAGGTCAAACATGTTAGCCCGCCTATTTGAACGCAAAAACATAACCATTCATAACATAAAATCACACCAATCCAAGAAAGATATGTAAGTCAAACATATCCCTCCCGGAAGCGTCCTCAATTATGTAAAGCAAACATACTTAAAGTTACATCACCCAACCATTTATAAAAATCATGAAAAATATATGAACCGTTCACCAAGTTTTATTAGATATTGAAGAAAAAGCTATCCACCCCAAAGGGTACAACGCAAAAGTATTATCCGCCCCGAAGGGTAAAACACAAATAGCCCGCCCCGTAGGGTAATGAAACAACCGCCCTGAAGGGTTAAACACAAACAGCCCGCCCCGTAGAGTAATGAAACAACCGCCCCGAAGGGTAAAACAAAAACAGCCCGCCCCGAAGGATAAAACATAAACAGCCCGCCCCATAGGGTAATGAAACAACCGCCCTGAAGGGTAAAACAAAAATAGCCCGCCCCGAAGGGTAAAACAAAAATAGCCCACCCCTAAGGGTAATGAAACAACCGCCCCGAAGGGTAAAACACAAACAGCCCGCCATCTAGGCGTAATACCTCTTCAAATGACACACATTCCAGCTCCTAGGTAGAACTTTCCCCTCTGCATTCTCGAGTATGTATGCTCCTCCACGTAGCACTTTAATCACTTTGAACGGACCAACCCAATTTGGATCAAGCTACTTGGTCTTACGCAATGCATCAGCCCGTCTCCATACTAAATCACCAACCTGAAAACAGCAATGTTTAACTGTTTGTTAAAAGTAGCATGTATCCTTTGTTTATAATGTTCTACCCGGGCCGCAGCCTTCTCTCTCGTATTTCCTCGATCATTTCAATTGCTCTTCTTGATAGCCTTTCATTTTCCTCCACATTAAAATCCACTAAGCGCTGTGATCCACCTACTATCTTGGCTGGAATAACAGCTTCCATCCCATAGACAAAACTGAACGGCGACTCCCCTGTAGAAGTTCGGGGAGTTATTCGATAAGCCCACAAGATCGACGCGAGCTCTTCTTCCCAAAGCCTACCTGCTTTTTCCAATCATAGCTTAATACCTTGCACAATGATACTATTAGTAACTTTAACTTGCCCATTAGTTTGGGGGTGCGCCACAGAAGTAAATCGTTGCTTCATCCCCATTTCTTTGCACCAATCCTGGATTTTCTGCCCATTGAACTGGGTTCCATAATCAGATACCAACACTCGCGGGACACCAAACCTGCAAAAAATATTATTTAAAATAAAGTCCATCATGTCTTGCTCGCTTATGCCCGTAACCGCTTCAGCCTCCACCCACTTTGTAAAATAATCAACTACCACCACCAGGTTTTGTTTGTTGCCCGGTGTTTTTGGAAAAGGTCCCACAATATCAATTCCCCATTGTGCAAAGGGACAAGGAGAGCTCATAACCATCATATCTTCGGCAGGTATATGGATAACGGAGCATGCATCTGGCACTTCTTACACATTCTAACCAGGTCGCTAGCCATACCTTTAATTCCTGGCCAAAAGAAACCACCCGCAGTGTTATTCCAACCAACGCTCTACCTTCCGCATGATCCCCACAGTATCCTTCATGTATCTCTTTTAGCACTTCCAATCCTTGTTCCTTGGACAAGCATTTCAAAAAAGGTCTGAAACGCGACCTCTTGTATAACTCCTCATTTATAACGCAAAAACGAGCCGCTGTTTTAGCTTCCTTTGTTGTCAACCATTCTGCCCCTTCTTTTTCTTTAACGAGAGTATCCCAGATAGGCGTGCGCCAATCATCCTTAAACTCGAGCTCCATTACTTTCTTTCCTTTTTCCAAACTACTGTGACTTAACTCCATTAGCGTAGAGTATCACAGGTCCCCAATGCGCCTGCTATCCGGGCGAGCTGATCAGCCCGAGTATTATTAACCCGTGGCAAGTGTTCCAACTTAAATTCCTCAAAATGGGCGACCTCTTCTCGTAATTTATTTAAGTACACCGCCATGCGTTCCTCCTTTGCTTCAAAAGAACCATCGAACTGACGAGCTACCAGCTGCGAATCTGTGTATGCCCATATTTTCCTTTCTCCCAGATCGCTCGCCATTTTCACACCCTGCAACACAGCTTCATACTCAGCTTCATTGTTTGATGCCTTGTATCCCAACTTAATCGCGAATTCCAAAATTTTCTCCTTCTGGGCTGGTTAACACAACCCCCAGCCCTGCTCCTGACACCATAGTTGATCAATCAGTATGCAATACCCATGCCTTTATCTCGTCACATGAATCAGATGGGCGCACCATCTCCTGCAGAAAATCCACCAAAATTCTTTCTTTGATGGTTGCCCTAGGTTCGTATACCACATCGTATTCGCTCAGCTCCACAACCCACTTCACCAGTCTTCCAGACACGTTTGGGTTACTCAGGACCTACTTGAGAGCTAGGTTAGTACGTACCTTCACCCTGTGGCTCAAAAAGTATGGCCGCAATTTCCTTGTTGTACAAATCAGTGCAAAACCTCCCTTCTTCAGCTCGAAATAGTTCAGCCCAGCACCTCGCAACATCCTGCTAATATAATAGATAGGTTCTTGGATACCTGCATTCTCTCTGATGAGCACCAAACATACTGCGACCTCTCCAACCGATATATATATATATATATATATATATATATATATATATATATATATATATATATATATATATATATATATACGATCAGGTCCTCTCTTGGCATTGGCTTGGTTAACAATGATATTTCAGCTAATTATATTTTCAGCTTGTCAAATGCATCCGCTGCCTTTTGGGTCCATTCAAACCTGGACCCTTTCCTGAGCGCCTTGAAAAAGGGAACACCCTTCTTCGCCGACCTGGAAATAAAACGGCTGAGACCTGCAATACGACCTTTAATCACCTGCACGACACGCACTGTTCGAGGGTGCGACATCTCCAAAACAGTCCGCACCTTCTCCGGGTTAACCTCAATACCCCTTTCTGTCACCATGTACCCCAGAAATTTCCCATATCGCACAATCAAATGCGCACTTCTTTGGATTAAGCTTCATCCCGTACTGCCTCGGTATCAGAAACGTTTTTCTCAAATCCTCCACATGGGATTATGCTTTCTTGCTCTTCACTAGCATATCATCGACGTAAACCTCCATAGTGGACCCCAACAGGTTCTTGAACATTATGTCCACCAATCTCTGATAGGTCGCCCCTGCATTTCTCAAACCAAAGGGCAGGTATACAAAACAATACGTCCTGTCGAAGCAACAAATCTCACCTTGGGCTGATCCTCCTTTGCAAGAGGTATTTGGTGATACCCTTGTGAAGCATCCATCATACATAGCAACTCGCATCCTGAAGTTGAATCTACCAATTGATCAATTCGTGGCAGCGGATAGTGACCCTTTGGGAAGCTTTATTCAAGTCACGGAAATCCACACACATCCTCCATTTCTGTCCCGACTTCGTCTCTGTTGCGCTTGTTCACACTTAACCCCTTCCTGACCGTCATCTGATAACACGACCTAGCGACCTGTTGTTCAGAGACAACTTCCCCTACTTTATCTCCCACCGGATATTTGATACTCATGTGGTATGTTGACATCACTGCCTGGAATGTGTTGAGGGCGGATCGACCTAGTATTGCGTTATATGCCGACCTCCCACGGACTATCAAAAACTTCAAATTCCTCTTTGCCTGCAACTTATCCCTCCCTAACACCACTGCCAGTGTTAGCTCTCCTTCCGTAATTACTTGTGCCCCATTAAACGCACAAATGGGCGTATTCACAGGTCGCACTCTTGTTTCCAACTTCATTTGTTCAAGGCAATCTGTGTATATTATGTTGACTGAGCTCCCATTGTCCACAAAAATCCTGCCGACCTCATATCCTACTATCTCAGCTTCAATTACTAGTGCGTCATTATGATCCTCCTGCAGCCCTCGTCATTCATTGGGACCAAAAGAGATGATTAGTCCTGATATCTATGGGCATCGACTCACACTAGCGACCTCCCATGTTCCTGGGCGAGCAAATTTAACATGCTTTTTCCATGCGCTATTGGTATCACCATCCGTCGATCCGCCTGAAATCATATTTATTCTCCCTTTATTTCTTCTTGGGCCATTATGTCCCTGATTTCCTTGTTGTGGCTGCCTCTCGACCTGATCCTAAGGTGGATCTCTCAGCGGTGGCGGGGGCATTGGTTGCCTTGGCTCTCTATCTTTGTAAATAACTTCCTTCAAATGCCCAGCTCTTATGAGCCTCTCGATTTATTCTTTGAGATGCTTGCACCTCTCTGTGGAATGACCATAATTATTTTGAAAGAAATAAAAGAAACCCGATCTGGGATTAGTAGGGAGCTGCATACGATTTTCCGACCATTTTATATCTTTAGGTATCAGGCGCTCCATTATAGTAAACACCTTAGCCCGCTGATAGATCAGTGGTGTAAAATCCTCGTTCCTCCAATTTCACATATCTACCTCAGGTCTTTCCCTCACCGTGTGGCTTGGGGTTAGAAGTCCGCGCACTACCCTTCTGGGTTCTCTTATGACTTCCCTCTTTGAAATATTACCTTCGGTCTCCGCGACCTCCCCGCCAAATCGCACACGATGTTCCTCATCAGCTTCCTCCACTTGTATATATTTGTTGCATCTCTACAGGACCTCATCGTATGTTCGCGCCACTTTCTTAACCAACAACTTGCGTAAGTCTTCCCTTCCCAATCCTTGGTGTAAAGCTCCCGCTTTTATTTCGTCCGTAGCGGTAGGTACCTCCAGTGTGGCACTAGTGAACCTGTTAACATAATGCACCATAGTAAAGAGCGACTGTGAAGTCTTCGCATTCTGTCTCACACTGGAAAATTATTTTAAGAAAGCTACTCGCAGCACCTGAAAACTGGTAATTTTTCCTTTCGCCAATTGATAGAACCAACTCTGTGCGATTCCCCTTAATGTAGACACAAAGGCCCGGCACGCCACAACATCTGTATATCCGTGTAACATCCTCTTATTTTAAAAGAGATGTAAATGTTCCACTGGATCTGTTACCCCGCTATATTGGAACTCCAACACCTTATACCCCTTGGGCATCATAGCTCTCAACATATCATATGAAAGAGGATGCCCTTTATCTTCGTCCGGCTTTTCTCCTTCTACCTGCCTTTGCAAGTTTACCAAGGCCTCCTGCATATCTCTAAATGCCTTATTTCCTGGTCCGACCTCATTCTCGCTATTCTCCTCATGGTATCCGCTTCGACTCTTACGTGACTTATATTGAGATTCACCATCTGTACTCGAGGTTTGCATTCCACTCTCGCTGGTATGTTTACTATGCCGCCGACCTCGATGTTTATAATGCTTTCGTCCTATTTTCAACTTCTTTGCTTTCTTGTACTTGTACCTGTGGGTACGAGATTCCGAGGATGACTCTGCTTTGTTTTGTTATTTTTGTTACCGATTTTTCTCCCTGCTCGCCATTCGATCCGTCAGCATTCTCTTTCGGAGTACCCAGCTCGCATGCTAGTTACTTGTTCAGTTCTTCCTATTTCTCTGGGAGTACAAAATTCATAAACCCTTCTAAGAAACCCTTGTTGATTTGAGAGGGATTATCTTTGGGTAAATATTTCCAGTCTTTCATCCCTATATGAACCGTCTTTTGCGCAATAACCTCCGGCGTTTTCGCTGGAAAATTTCCTTCGGGTTCTTTTTCGTTGTATTGCCTTGGTGAGGGTGGCGGTGTGCCACCTAAATTCTGGATTGATGGCGCTTCATGAGAAGGTGTTTGTCTATCTTTTATTTGTTCTCTTTTGCTGAGTTCAGCCATCTTGTTTTTCTTCTTCAATTTGTTCGATCCGGGACCGAAGTCCAAGATTTTGGGCTGGATTCTATCCTTCATATTGCGCTTGTGAAATTTCTCACGTATTTTGATTAAAGACTCTATGTCACTCTTTCCCACAGACGGCGCCACTTGATAAAATAAAAAAGATTGGTTACCAAGAATAGGGGGTACTAACCTCAAATATGAGATCAGCGATTTGAAACAGCTTCCAATGACATTACAGCGACCTGACAAATCTCCAAAAAGCCTCCTGGCGACCTAACCGATCTTGCAAAACAACACCTTCAGCCAAGGAGGTGGACGGCCCCGGCGAAGGTCCTCCGATACTTAAGTTAGCGAGTGCGAGAGATATTTTCGAGAGTTCAAACCGTGATAAAACAACTTAAAATAAAGGGAGGTGTGCACCCCTTTTATATAAATAAGAGAAGTGTTCCCCAAGTTAGGGTTACCTTCTCCCACTATAATTTCATAAATACCATGACCGACTTAGATTTAGGATTTCTTTTGTATGCTAAGTTTCCATATATAAACAATGAATCTATTGTTTAAATTACCAGAATAGGCCTGGGCCTGTGATTCTTTTAATATAACTCGCTGGGACCCCACAATACCATCCATATTAGCCCATTCGGGCCTAATATTTACAAAACCCATGACCGAGCTATCAGATAACGCTGAACTAACATCATAAGAGGTCGCGACCCTATATGAGAACTCATCCTCATACTCCAGGTCGCTACTCTACAAACCAGCTCGCCCACCTCTCAGAAGAAATGCTCCTTTCAAGAAATGAGGTCGCTTACCACAAATATCAACATATATCTCGCATGAATATTTATGGCGGTATCACTCTTGATAAATTATACTCACCCACAGTTACTGTTTCTTGCTTACACTGCTGTAATTTTTTATGTTATGAAATTGATTTAGGGATATAGGTGCAAAAATGTTCCTCATCATCCTTAACTAATTTCTTCAGCTTAATGCTATGCAGGATTTTGCCACAGAGCATATGCAATATTTTCTGTCAGTCGATTCATACGTGCATCTCTTACTACTTATAACATGAAGACAAAGTAACACTCTTAGCAAATAGTACGTACTTTAATTACCAAACCATAGTACATTTTCATATTAATTTTGTCTATGGATCTCTGTTACTAATAGAACAGCATAATTCCAAAGTCCAATCTTCTTGTTTGTTGTGTTTCCCCTTTGCATTGAGCTACCATGATATAGAAATTCTGGTTTGTTTTGTGCTCAACTAGTCTATCTTTATACTATACAGAGGTTTTCCCATAACATCATAAAATGCTACGTATGCCTTTTTACGTATAAGCTCCACAGACATGAACCCTTGGCCATCGTAATAGAAGTGCGTAGTGTCATTATGCAGTTCCGGGTGAATCTTGTTTTTCCATGCCTTTGAGCCTCCTCCACTCGTCAAGAATTGCATCTTGCTGCATCAAAAGTCGATCAGGACATGAATATATGTTAATATTGCCAAAATTAAGAGTTGGTTTTAAAGTGTACCCTTGTTTGTTGCTAAGGTGCTCCAAGCAATGGTCATGTCCATTAATGTACATATCCACCTTGTTTGCCTGAAAAAATGTTTTTTAAGAAGATGGTCTATAAATATGTACCCTCAAGTTTGTTTTTTTTAATTAAATAGTACCTCGAGAATAGGGAGAACTTGATCAACAAGTTCCCGAGTGTCACCATGATATCCAATGCTTCTGATTGCGTGGTGTCCAACCACAATCTTCCATGGAGCCCTTGAGTTTTTCAGTGCCAAATCCAGATTCTATGTAATAATTAATTATACTCAAGTTAGTCAGTTCCTAACGTCTTCTGTCAAAATATATATAAAAATAATAAAAAATGATGCTACATAGACAAGACATACTCGCAAGAGGTCAGAGATGTATTTATCTCTCGGCATTATGCCTTTCCAATCAAAGTTCTGTTTCTTAGGGTTGTCAAAGTACTGTTGGACAAACGGAGTGGTGTCGATGAAAACAATATCCACAAGTCCTGTGCAAACAAAGTTAAGTTGAGAACAAATATAAGAGAGGGAAATTGTTTTTGAAAAGTAAGAGAGTAATAAATACCTGCTCCAACGACGAAATTCCTGAGGCAATACCACCGGTTATCAAGTTTCCTGAGTGCTCGACTCAACTGAGCCTCGGTACTTCCTTGGTAATCGTGGTTCCCCAACACTTTGTTGTTGCATATATTTGCGGTTATCAATCATTCAGTACTGGTAATGTAATATAGTGCTTGTTTTTCAAAAAAGATGGAGATTTTACCTGTGTACCATGGCTTTTGAAGGCTCTTGGCTGTGTAAATATTAGTAAATGAAGTTCGAAAGAATGGGTCGTCCGCACCCTTCAATCCGTTATCGTAGAAGTTATCACCACTCGAGATTACGAAATCAATGTCTAACTTCTTTCCAACATGTCCCATCTGGAACAAGAAAATTTAAAATAAATATCTCTCTATATATGTACACACATATGCATGAGTAAAAGATATGTTATATGTTATGACCTGAGTAGCGATTAGAGATTGATTGAACTCTCCACCTCTTCCCCAGTCCCCCACCACCAAAAACGCAATCGATTCGCTGTTTTTACGGCTAAATCGTTGGATTTTGGAGAAATCTGCGGCCACTAGACCCAGACAGAAACAAGTAATTAACAGAATAATGGACAAGCCAGCAGCCATTTATGCAATGCTTCAATTCTCAGATCGTCTAATACACAAGCGTGCTGAGATTTTTTACACATATATAGGGCCTTAAAGCATATATATATATATGACAATTAATGCGATTCAGACAATAATATTTATTATCATATCTAGCAAATAAAATGACCAAGCCGCATGATGCAAGAATTAGAGTATGTATGAGGTTGTTACGAAGTTAAGCGGTCTATAAGAATTTTTTAAATAAAAAGGTATATCTTAATGTGAAACCATCTATTTTTCAAAAAGAATTTTTTTTCTTATTTCTATTGTTTTGAAAAACATTACTTTCACTATAATTACCAAATTTTATCTTGAGTAGGCAATGATATCAGCTAAAGATCCGTTTAATTTTTGATTTGAAATTTTTTAGTTAAAGTCGGAGATTAAGTGAAATCGAATTGAAAAAGACTCTGAGTCATCTGATTTTGTTTTATTTTGAAAACAAATAATTTATTTTGGATCGCGTCTCATGAAACGAATGCGTTTCATGTGGGATAGGATACAATGGTGATGCCACCAAAAACGATCATGCATTACTCGTGGTTTCTGTTACGGTAAAATAAACAAACAGTGCTATTTGTTATAAATTGCTTAGCCCTTTTTGCCGTTTTAAAGTCAAAATTGGGATAGGGATACCTGCAAACCAACTTTTTCCCTGGTTTGTAAAATTGTGCAAAAACATTTTCTTTTCTTTCCTCCTTTCCTGGTTGGGATAACAGAAATAATGACAATAAATGTGACTTTAATTATTTTTTCCTTTTTTCTAGATGATCTACATGCAATGAATGGTGGTAGAAAGGAGAAAAAGGGAATTATAGTATTTGCTTTAGCAGTATTCACGGAATGGAATTTTACATTCTTCAACTTTCCTATATGAACATTTTCACAAAAATTGTTGTTAGATAGATTGTTTAACGGAAGTAATGCGTTGGAAATATCATATTTATGGAATAAAAATATATAGTTTTAAGGTGCAAAATTATACATTTTAAAACAATGTTTTTTTACCTTCAAAATATTTATTTTTGTTCGAAAATATGACATCAAATCCACTAGTTCGAAATTTGATCCCAACTCCATTGAATACAATTGTATAAGATTTCTTTTATATCTAAATCAAATTTTTGGGGGATTAAAAAGTCCAAATTATCAAGTAAATCGATGAATGTTCGAATAGAACTCATATATTCAAATTAAACAAATTGAGTTGGGCTTTTCGGACAACCTTTCATAATGTATGTTGACATGCATACCTTAGTGAATGACTTTTGTTAAATAGAAAAAAATATTTATTCTTTTAAATACTAACAATAATATATAAAATGTCAAATTTGACTTTTGAATTTAATAATTATTACAAAAATACATAATAAATCTTAAAAAATATAAATACATTTATAAAATTATCCCAAAATTAATCTTAATTATATAATTATCCCTAATTAAACCCTAATTATATAATTATCCCTAAAATCAACCTTAAATATACAATAATCCCTAAAATCAATCTTAATTAAATTAATAATTCTAATTAAATCAAACAAACAGAAATTAATACATAAAAAATAATAAATAATTTTAGGAAACAATAAACCTTGAGAAACGTCTGGCGACTGGCGGCGAGGAATGGCGGGCGCTTGGCTTGGCGTCTCAGAACGGCGGAGAGCGACGTCGGGGGCGGAGGCAGCGGCGGTTGCTCTAGCTTCGGGCAGCGTCGGGGGCGGAAGCAGCAGCGCTTGCTCTGGTGTCAGGCGACGTCGGGTGGGGAACCGATTTTTTTTTTCATTTCGCCTTTCTGTTTCTGTGAAAGTAGATCTGTTCTGTTTTAAAATAGTATTGCTGACGTGCACGATACTCGCCAACATATTTTTATTTTTTTTATTTTTTTTTTGCTGAGGGGCTGGTACTCGTCAATTTTTTTTTTATGCTGACGGGATAGTACCCATCAGCATTGTTTTTTTATTTTTATTATGATGACGGGCTGGAACCCATCAAGTTTTTTTATTTCTTTTAATGACAATTCATAGTCCACAAGGGAAATATTTTTTACTAAATAATCCATTGAAAATATTAATTTCTCATGTACTCTTTAATTTTCTATTTAATCAAACTTAATACATAAGTGTGCAAGTCTACCCTTACTACCCAATCTTATTTTATTTTTTAATTTTCTTTTTCTTTCTTCCGGTTTTTTCAAATAAAATTCATATTAATTTTATATTACCTTATTTATATTAATTTTATACTACCTATGGTCGAATTTCATACTACCCATGTTTTCAAATATAATTCATATTAATTTTGTACTACCCATGGTCTAATTCCATACTACCCATGTAGAACATTTATTAAATTGAGAAATTATATACTACATTTATTACATTATAATTCTATACTACATAAAAAAAACGCATACTACATTTAAAAATTATATACTACATTTATTACATTGAATAATTAATCTCATACTACTTACCAATCTTGGACAATCAATTCTATACTACATAAAAAAAGAAATTATACTACATTTATAAATTATATACTACATTGAGAAATTAACTTCATATTAATTTCATACTACTCACCAATCTTGGATAATCATAATCTATACTACATCAAAAGAAATCATACTACATTTAGAAAATATATACTACATTGAGAAATTAATTTCGGCAACCAGGGATTTAAGGATCGGCCATCGACTCTGCTTCCACGCGCCACTATTTCGGAACCCAGCCGCGAACTAGCATCGAGTCTCCAAACCCCATAAACCAATGTCATCGAACCAGGCCAAGGAACGAACATCGTCGGAATCGGTGAACCACGAAACTACCGCTGCATCACCGTTGCTCCTTCGTCGTTTACTCAGCCGAGATGACCCAGGAACCCAAGGATCAGGGCTCGAATCTCAAAATTCACTGCCACCATTTTCCCAAACTCGCAGCCCGAAGCCAAGGCCCGAAAGCATCTCTGTCACCTCTGCCCTTCTTTGACAAGTCACCACCGAGTTAGGGTTATAAGACGGGGACTTTGAGTCAGGGCCCGATCTCCGCTGCCCCTTTACGCCGCCACGCTGTCGCCTTCCCAAGCTTCGCCGGCAATGAGTCGAAGGAGGAGAGGAAACTCGGTCACCGGTCATAGCCTCTGGAATCGTCGCCTCCACCGCCGTTGTCGATTCACGGTCGTCATTTTCCCGTCGACGGAAGGTACTTGGCCAATTGGCCGATTAGAGAGATGGAGAAGAAAACCACCATCAATCCAAAAACTACCACAATATACCACCATCGATCCAAAAACTAGCCAAAATTACACAGAGTATCTTGTTAGGAGAAGAATCGATTGGCGATCGAAAGAACTGAGAATAAAAATCCAATCAAAGAACAATTAAGGAAAAATATTAGGGTTTTGATAAAAATCGCAAATCTGATAATGAGAACGGTAAGAGGGCAGAGAATGTGAAGTGAGTGTGTACAGGATGTGTAAGAAGACAAAGATGGAGAATTTTGCGTATATATAAGTCAGACACATCTGGCGATGGATGCGCGAGGCAGCTTCAAGTAGGTCTTCATGGCGGGAGAAGGTGGAGCTGTTAATGAGGCCCAACGGCGGTGTCGGAAAATAAAGGAGAAAGGTTTCAAATTATTTTCATCCAAGTAGGTCTTCAGGGCGTGTGTGTGTGTGTATATATACACGTGTGTGTAGAGGTATTTTAGATAATTTCAATGCAATTTTTGATTTAATGGGAAGAATTTGACTAAATGGGATAAATAAAACGTTGGATGTTTATTTGGAAATTAATGCTGATTTAAGTGTAGTATATGGGAATTATCCCTTTCTTTTAATTATGCTGACGGGCTGGTACCCGTCAGCAAACCCGTCGCTGAATAAAAATACTGACGGCTCGCTGACAACCTTTGCCCGTCAGCAAACGCCAATTTTTTTTTTGTAGTGTAAACTCCCAACCCCTGTTTAAGGCAATCTCACAAGCACGAATCGCAATCTCGAGTTCCACCACAAAAAGCGAAAGACGTGCCTAGGCAATTTATTTAAGAAAGTATTAGTTGTATACAATTTGCATACGTAAATTTATTCAATTCGAGAATAAAATTGTCATTTTAACTTAACTTTAAGTTTTCTCTTTTCAAAAAGCTCTTATTTCTATGTTTTTCACAATTAACATTTTCACCCAAAAAACTAATTCCAACCTATGTTCACCAAATAATTCAATCAAGAAGTTGACTAACCAATCCTCTAAATGAAGACCAAAAAAACTCATTTTCACCGGGACCTCTAATTCCCAAACACAATTAACACCAGTTTCAATTTAAACCGATGTGAATATTTGACATCATTGTTTTGTAAACCGATGTAATATTAGGGTTCTCTATTTTTTCCGACATATGCTCAAAAACCATCATGGCCATGTAGCAACTCCAAACTACATTACGCATGTTTTTCGAAACCTTGCGCGCGGAACTATGAAATGCCCACAAATTTCACATTCCTCCAATAAGTTGACACAGTGAGCCTATTATGAGGAGCAAGAAAAACTCTGTCCGAGTGCATTTTCAAGAAACAAGAAAATACACCAAAGCTATAATTGCTTGTTGTATTTCCTTCCGATCTGATGGGAGGAACAAAATTACACATAGCAAATTCATCCCAATGAATCGCCAAAGTAACCCGTACAGCTTGTAAGACAATACACTTGAGCCGCGTACAATAAATACTTCGATATGATTTTCATTTCAAGTTTAAAATTAGTTTTTAAGAGACAAGAAACAAATCTTTATTATTAAATTTAGTCTTTCAAACACTGCGGTTGAACTTAATTTAAATTGCATAGCAGATAAGCGTATACTCAAACTGTTAGTGGTTGGCTTGAATATAGCTCTCATTCAAATCCAAAACAAACTCCAATACAATATTCAAATCTCACAGTGCTTAAACAAACGTGAAGAATAGTCATGAGTTTTTAATCAAGTGTCTTTTCACAACATGATGTCAGAAAAGCATAAGAAGAACATGCTAGAAACTTGTGTTTAAGGGCTTTGTTTTGTTTAACATCTCTACCTATCAAAAGAAATGGCACAAAAATCCCAACGCTTGCAGAGATAAAAACGTTATATGCTACAACTGGCATTCAGAAATGCACTCACACCCAATGATGCCATGGAGAATGAGATAAATTACCAAGGCTTAATAATATTGAAATATAATTTTAGAGGATTCAAGAGTGCGTGCTTTCACATTGGAGATGATGTTGACTTACTTCATTGCCTCATTACCCACTTCACGGGTTCGGAATGAATATTACTCATATATTATCTTCTTCATCAAGTTATTGTTGTTGTATTGCCTGCAAACAAACGACAATTGAGTTTTGTATTTTTATTTGAACCATTCCAGAATATTTCTTCATTATAAAACACACCGACCAACTATACGTGCCGTCTCACATACAATAAAAATACATAAAATAAAAGCACACTCTATGAAACAAATTTGATTTCTCGCATACGTACATCTACAGATGATAGTGTGGCAATTTCCAGCTCATGCTTTGTGATGATATCATGTACATCTTTGGCATGGCAACGTACAAAAGCAGCAGCTCCCCTGCTGACAAGGACATGCATTTGTTAAAATAAAAACTGGAACCAACCAACTACAAAAGAATATATATATATATATATATATATATATATTATATATATATATATATATATATATATAGGGTTGGGTTCAAATAGAACCCAGTCAATATATGCGAACCTAGGGACCAATCCAGGCCCTAGATTTTTTCGATCCAACGGGCATCTTTAATCCCAATCTTGTGTTTTAATAATGGAAATTATATTTTCATACGCTGGTCAACTTTTCTGGAGGGGCCAATTAGTCCAAATGAAAAAACCTTACAAATCCCGCCTTTTATTCATTTCCGTGATAATTGGAAGGTGAAAATAGAAATATATCCTTCTTCCCTTAACACAATATACATGCAAATATAGTTCTTTGGGAAGTGTGAAAGACATAAAAACTCACTGCGAGAAATCAATCCAGACGACTACTCTGAACTTTTCTTCTGCGGTTCTTGAAACAGAAAGCTGAGTTTTTTTATGGGAAACAACGGACGGCCAGCCAAAGGCACTCGGCGGACGGCACCCCACGACGGATCAGGTATTTTTTTGCACCGATAAAAATGGAGGAGTTTGGCTGGTAACCCTAATTGCTGAAATCAGTTGTATTTAAAATCGCCCACAATTTGATAAGTGGCTTTTATTGTTCTGAAAG
>BMAC01000839.1:164327-218040 GCA_014905375.1 Phtheirospermum japonicum
AACTAAACTATTGAAGCCAAATAAACATAAACTAAAAACGAGAAAGACGGTAAAAGGATTACAACTAATTTAACAAAACCAAAGTACAAGCATTTTTATTCCAAATGAAATAACAACACTAACGTACAAAGGTAACTAAAGCAAAGTCTAGAAAGCAATTAAACAGAGTTCAGGAACACTTATGATCTTAAGAAATCAGCAGCACTCCATCGATCTTCAGCGACAATAAACAAACTCGAACGACAAACGAACTGGAAATGACGAATCAATGAACTATAAAACTCAAATTATTCTTAAATCGAAAGGTGGCATGAACCGAGGGTTCTCTACATTATTCTGGAACCTTTCCCCTCGTCCCAGCACCTTAAAAATGAAGAAACCACCAGCCTTTTATAGAATTTCCCAAAATAACTGCCAAACTGCTGGAGCGTCGACGGTGCGTCGATCGACGGGGGCGATGGTCAGTTTTAGCCACGATTTTGCCTGACTTGATTGTCAATGCTAGCCAGGATTGGCCAATGTTTTGGCCTCATCCAAACATAAAGTACTGATTCGTGTATACGAATAGATCTGGTTTATCGATTTGCAGGAGCACGAAATTGTTGAATAATAGATTCTTCAAGAAAACACATTGATACAAAAACTAGAGAATTTGCACTGGCTACCTACACCTTTTTCAGAGGAGCAAAAGGTTGGCGGCTTTGATTACAAGAAATTGTTGCAAAAAAAAGGGGGGGCTACACTGTCTAGCTATGGGAAGGTCTCCGGTCTGAAGCAAGGACTCGACGAACGCGCCAGAGTTCACGCTCTGTTTCGTGCAGACGGCGGCGATATTTGTCAGWRCGATCGGCGAGCGTTGGAACCTCGCCGGCGGTKAMAGTCAAGCGACCAACTGTTTCGGCCAGGTCCGCCTTCTCCTCTTGAAGTTGGCGATTAACTTGCCGGAGTTCAGCCCATTCCCTTTTGTAGAAACGTTTCTTCTGGCGTTTCCTTTCCAGGAGTCGGAAGAGGTAACCTACCTTCTCCTTGAGCGCGACCAGTTGGTCGGAAAGCTTGAATTTCTCCACGATTAAGGAGACATTTTTTCTCTTCACCACATTAAGCTCTTCGATCAGAGGAGAAGAAGACATTTTCTGAATGATTGATGGTGAATTATGAAGGCATGAGTGCATTTAAATAAAGACGCGTGCGAAAGGGAATCAAAAAGTACTAGGGTTTCCAGAAAATCAGGAAACCCTAAAAAACTAAAAGTCGCAACAAGACAAAACATTAAATTAAAATTATGTTTGATTACAAGACAAGCGTTGGAAAAAGACAGGCCAGCCACACAGGCAAAACATCAAGCCTATCTATAAGAACAACAGGGTATGGAAGGCTATGGCTCTGCATTCAGCTCTGCAGCTAATTATCCCACCGCATCCTCAATCAGGGCACCATGGGACGCTCCACCTGGAAACTCACCCAGACCAGCGAAGGTCGGGGAAGGAGATGAGTCAAGGATAGCTAGGGCAAGATCCCGGTCTGGATGAGATGCAGCAGGAGGAGAATAGAAGAGAGAAAGGATATGCTCCGCAAACTCCGTAGCTTCTGAAAGGTGCAAGCGATTCTGCTCCAGGGCATAAACAAAAGAGGCAGGTCAGGAGGATTCTTCAGTGGAAGGGCCCGATTGAAGACAGCGCTGGGGTCGGCAAGGTTGATAACACTCCACTTAGCCTGCTCGTCAAGGGCAAAGTTGTAATAGTTCATGGCCTCGGGAAGAAGCAGGGAGTAAAGCTATTTGGATCCTAGGAAAGCCCTCCTGGTCTCCTCCCTATCTAGCTGAATTAGTCTGAGACCTTCCTCGGAGCCTAGGAATTCCATCCTCCACTCTGCCTTAGCTTTGTGCAGGGATTCGTCCGCCAAACTGCGGGCCTCAGCTAAGGCTTCGTCCCTAGCCTCCGTACGAGCAGTCTCGATCAATTTCGCTTGCGCCTTGCGCACCTCTTCCGTCTCAACCCTTGCTTTTTTGAGCTCTTCCAGCTGCTTCTTTAGTTGCACTCCCCTCTCCTTGGCCAGAGTCCTGATGCGCTCCATTTTCAGGACGAGCTCCTTATTCTCCTTAACTACGTCAAACTGGATCAACGATCTAGACATACGAGTGGCTAAAAGTGCCTTCTTGGAGGTAGCCTAGAAAAAAAAAAGAAAAGAAGGAAAAAAAGGGGAAAACCTTTAGTCTGGAAGAAAATCATGAAACGGGGTACGAGGAACAAAATCTTACCCGGGCTTCATCTTGGCACCACAACTCCAGGAGCTGGTGATCCGTCAGTCTTTCCAGGTCCGGCTGATCTGCCGGTAACATTTGCCGGAGCATATACTGCACGGCAGTCTCCCCCGAGCAGTTGGCGATTGAATTAATCGGCGGAGGAACGCTGCGGGTACTAGCAGAAGGAACGTTATGGACTGAGGGGATCAGAGCGCGGATGCGAGGGGTTGTACGTGGCCTCTTGGACAGAGGAATTGCATCTTCCTCCGAGTTAGAAGAGGAAGGTCTGGCAGGGACAGATTGCGAAGGCAGTGGCGCAGGACCAAAGCTGATCTCTTGGGGGGAGTCCTGCACAGGATTAGAAGGCCCCACCCTGGGCTCGACAGTCCTGGGAGGTTCACCAGCTTTCCTTTGGGCTGCTTCGATCATCTCGCGCATCATCTTGCCTGAAAAGCACCAAGAAAGAGGGTTAACCATAGAAATAGGCTAGTCGGATGAGACGAGAAAAAGAGAACTATACTAATCTCTTTGGTTAAAGGAGCGGTTTCTGACTTATTATTAAAAAAATCCAAAACAGAGGGAAGGAGGAGGTCGGTCACATGGAGAGGATTCTCGTTCAAGGTGGAGATGATTTTCTTTATGCGGGAGGACCTATTGGTCGAAGATAGCGGAGGGTATGATGGTAATCCTTCAATGGGCTTAGGATTAAAGCCCCAATCTTCACTCCAATATATGAAGAAAAATTTCTTCCTCCAATCCTTATTGGAGGTAGGGAGTTTAGATAGAAAGTGGACCCCGGGTCGGGCCGTCAAATAAAAACAACCCGGAAAAGAACTCTTCGCTTGGAAAAGTTGGAAGAAAGTATGGGCGGAGGGATCTAGACCCGCATAGCGCATGGCCAAACTGTAGCAAACCATGATGCGAAAGGAATTAGGGGTAAATTGGAAAATGGGAATTTGATATATCTTGGCTATTTCCAGCATCAARGGATGTACAGGGAGATGTAGGCCTGCYTGGAACTGGTCTTGATAAAAGGTCAACCATCCGGTGGGTGACTGACAGGCCAATATACCTGCCGGAGGGCAGTAAACATCAAAGGGATCGGCGATTTTATGTTTGTGACGGATTTCCTCTACTGTCTTTTTACTCAGTATAGAGGTAACTTTAGGGTGGTCGGTGGCGGCCGGAGGATACTCTAGACCCCCAGAGGAAGAAGAGAGGGCAGCCACCGCCGCGGCCTCTGAAGAAGAAATAAATAAGGAATCGGAATTCCCCCGGGAGGATTCGGCTTGGAAAGGGGGAGATAACATCGCCGCCGCAGAAGCAGCCGACGGCGAGGAGACGTTATAAGGAGAAACACTAGAAGACGATGCCATTTAAAAAAAAAAGAAATTAAAATAAGATCAGGGGCTAAGAAAAGTACCTGGCCTGTAAAAGGTTGCCGGAAAAGTTAAACTGAGAAATTTGTATTGAGGAAGATCACCGGAAATTCGGAGAGAGGAGGGAGGTTTGAGAGATTTAGGGAAGTGGGAAAATGCAAAATGAGGGATCGGCGGGAATAAAAGGAAATAAGAAAGAATTCGAAAAGCAGGAATCGATTAAAGTTGGATTTGAAAAGATCTTTGCATTTAATGATTGGCAGAGGAACAGTGCCCTAGGCGGTGAGCTGGAACGCCACCCGCTCTAGAATAGGGCTGACGTGGCGGCACTGGGTGTAAGGATAAAGGTCTTGGGAAAACAAACCGGCATCATTAGTGCATATGATTAGGTTTTGAGGAGGATCTCTTGGGATCCGCGCAAAGCAGGGATAGACCTGTGGGCCCCCATCTCTGACGAACACCCTTGGAATACATCAGCTCTGCCCGAAATAACCGTAGGGGGGAGGAGTTGATGGGGCAGCCAGTTGGTCAGACCTCATTTGGGGTAGATCTGACTTGGAAGATTGGGAGTAAATATGAAGAGAAACAAAGGCGGCTTTTCGTTTGGGTAAAAGTCTGACCAGACCTGTTGGGAAATAGGATGCGTGGAAAGAAGGAAGCAGCTCTTCCTTCTTCCTGAGCTGGAAGAGTGCCCTACCAGACGAGAGAGGAGGAAGACCTGTTTGCCAGGCTCTGAATAAGGAGATAAGTGGGACCACTTGTCAGAATTGGTTGCGCAAACGGTCCGTGATTTGCGGCGCGTGTTCCTGGGATCCCGACTGGGGTCCCCACTAGGATAAGCTATAAATATCCCAGCCTGGAGGCAGGGAGAGGTATGTTGTTACAAGCATTCCTTCTTATTTTTGGAAAACACCTCATCGCTTACTAACTTAAGCATCGGAGAGGTTTCCACCGGAAAACCACCGGTGGTCCTTTCTAACCTTTGTTTGTGGTGTAGGCTTTGGAAGCTTACGGGTTCCAAGGTCTTATCCAGGTGGTTCACTATTTCCGGTCGAAACAGGAATCCTCGACCCCCTATCCTCAATGGAGAGAATTACTCTCTCTGGAATCATAGGATGCGCTGGCACATTAAAAATATTGATGAATGTGCGTGGAGAACCATTCTGGTTGGATGGGAAGAAACATGTGTCACTGATGCTGATGGCGATACAATTATAAAGAAAGAAATAGATTGGACTACTGATGAAATAGCCCAATCGAACTTGAATTCCAAGACCATCAACACCCTTTTTGGATATGTTGACTCGAGCTATTACAAAGTTATCGAAAAGTGCGATTCGGCAAAAGATGCATAGGATGCATTGCAAAGGGTGTGTGAAGGAACCCAAAGTGTTAAGAAATCCAGATTAAGAATTCTGACTGCTACTTTCGAGTCGATGAGGATGGATGAGAAAGAATCCATAATGGACTATGCCATGAGACTTTCAGACATTGCAAATGAGTGGGGGGGAACTTGGTGAAGCGACGAGTAATTCACGCCTTGTGGGAAAGTTGCTCAGATCAATCTCAAAGAAATTCAGCGTTAAAGTGGTAGCCATAGAAGAAGCCAAGAACACAGACGATATAGATTTCGATGCTTTAGTAGGTTCCCTCAAGACTTTCGATATGGAACACATCTGTTCAAACTCAAAAGAAAAAAATGTTTCTCTTACCGCTGATGTTAACTCTGATGATGAACACATTTATTGGAGAGAGATACTAGATAAACTTGATGCTACCACACTTGGAGAAGACGAAGTGTCTATCATGTCTCAACGTTTTAACTAGTTTCTGAAGAAGAAAAACAATATTTGAGGATCCAGTTCAAAATTCAAACCAGAGACGCCAACACTAAAATTGACAGGGCGACCTCTTGCTAGATTCCAATCTTCACCATCGGAGTCAAAGACCTCTAGCTCGCCGAAGCCTCTCAGCGAAGTTCAATGTCATGAGTATAAGGTTTGGGGACATTACAAGAATAAATGTACAAATACTCTGAGAAAGAAGAACTTGATTACTACAGAGTTCAACGAAGTCGACAGTGATTCTGATTCTTCTAAGTCTGTCCCAACTTTGTTTGCAAATGTTATGTGGGATGACGACATCCGTGTTGGTATCATCAAAACCAACACCTGATGCTTAAATTCATAAGCTGAACTTGACAGTTACGAGATGCTGAGAATTGAGTATGATGATTTATTTACCAACTGGGGTAATCAAGTACTCAAAGTCAAGGCTCTTATGATAAAGATGGACAAACTGACTTGCGAAAAGGATGATCAACTCAACGCCATTGTCCGTTTGGAGTCAGCACTTACCAGAAAAGATGCTGAACTAGAACGTGTAAAGGCTGAATTGAAGAAGGTCCAAGAAACCATCACAAACCTCAATAAGGGCAAGGCCAAGCTTGATGAAATTCTGAATATGAATTTCCCAGAATCCTCGAGACACGGAATTGGGTACAAGCCTATTCAGCAATCGCCAGAATCAAGCCAAAAACTGAAGTCGACCAAACGCCACAAGAGGATAAGAAGACAGTGTATGTGTCATTACTCTGGTGATCCAGGTCATATTCGTCTTTTATGCAGGAAGATTGTTGGCGAGAAAAGTCATTTTCAGAGGATAAAACTGTCTGTCGAGACCCGTGACAATTTTCGTGTTACTAATACCCAAACCAACACCAGGCTCAAATAATTGTGGGTAAAAAAGAATGAGATTAAATGTCATATGATTTATTCCTATCTGAAGTCTCACACCCCTGGAGCTTGGTACTTCGATAGTGGATGCTCTAAGCACATGACTGGCTCGGAAGACCTCCTTTCGAATATTGTTAAATTTCAAGGAGGAAAAGTGAAGTATGGTAGAGGTGCACATGGGCAGATCATTGGGCAAGGAACTCTTCATGTTCCTGGTATTGCAAATCTTGAGAATGTGTTACTTGTTGAAGGATTAACGACGAACTTGATAAGTATTAGCCAACTGTGCGATGGTGGTTTCAGTGTTAAGTTCACTCATGAAAAGTGTGAAGTGTATGGCGAGAGAAATTCTTGCATCCTTACTGGCCAAAGGACCTCCGACAACTGCTACCAAATTAATGGTGATGTGTTCTGCAAACGGTCCCAATTGAGTGATGCCGAAGTGTGGCATCAAAAGTTCGGGCATGTCAATTACAAGATGTTGGAAAGATTGGCCAAGAAGGAAGCTGTGAATGGTCTGCCTAAGCTTAACACCAAAATAATCCCAGTATGTGAGGCATGTCAGAAAGGGAAGCAGGTTAGGGTGTCTCATCCAAATGTGCAAAGTCTCACTACATCAAATTGTTTTGAACTTCTTCATATGGATCTAATGGGACCACTTGAAGTAGAAATCCTTGGTGGTAAGAGTTATGTTCTTGTGATTGTAGATGATTTTTATTGTTTTACTTGGGTATAATTTTTAAAAGAAAAATCTGAGGCTTTCGAAGCATTTAAAAAACTTGCGAAAAAATTGAGTGTTCATTTTGGTGTGGGAATAGGTAGAGTAAGGTCTGATCATGGGAAAGTATTTGAGAATGCTTCTTTATCAAACTATTGTTCTAAAACGGGTATAACTCATGAATTTTCCTCACCCATCACCCCCCAACAAATGGAATAGTCGAACGCAAAAACAGGTCTCTTGCAAAGATGACTAGGAATATGCTCATTTCAAATGACATTGCTAAAAGATTTTAGGCCGAAACTATGAGTACTACATGCCATATAATTAATAGGGTGAATTTTAGACCAGGGTTTTGTGTTACTCCCTATGAATTATTGTTGGGCAAAAAGTCAAATTTTAGCTACTTTCATGTCTTTGGGTGTATATGCTATGTATTAAATGATAGGAATCATCTTGTAAAACTTGACTCGATAAGTGATCAGTGTATTTTCATGGGATATTCTCAAAATATTCATGCATATAGAGTATTTAATCTTAGGACACGTAGCATGATTGAGTCGGTTAACGTCAAGTTTGATGATTTGATTAGTGGAGTTAAACCTGCCGAGGACAATAATCTGGTTTATGATCAGAATCCTTAAGATAATGTCACGGTTGGTGTAGATGAACCTGTAGGTGTTAAAAGTGAAGATGCATGTGATGACAGTTCCGGTGACTTAACACCAAACCTAACACCAACACAGGCGGTTCTAGAATCTGATTCAGAATCTAATGATGAAGATCCAGGTGAACAAGTTGATTTACATTAGAGAGACGTTCCCTCTACAATTCAAAGGAACTATCCTACGGACCAAATGATTGGAGATCTTGATGAAAGAAACACAAGGAAGCATCAAATAAATTTCAAAGAGATGGTTAGGTTTGTTTGTTTATCTAATAACAGCTCTAAAACTTGGGAATCCTTGTTTCTTTCCAGGACAGAGCCAAAGCGTGTAGAGAATGCTCTGAAGGATAAATTCTGGATAAAGGACATGCAAGAGGAGTTGGATCAATTTGCCAACAACGATGTTTGGGATCTAGTTCCTCATCCAGAAAGCTCACATGTCACAAGAACGGAGCGGATCTTCAAAAACAAAATGGACGAGGTTGGAAATATTGTGAGGAATAAGGCACGTTTGGTTGCACAACGGTAAACACAAATAGTAGTTATTGATTTTGATGAGACATTTGCTCCAGTTGCTCGCATTGAATCGGTAAGGCTCTTACTTGATGTTGCTTGTCATATGAAAATGTCTCTACATCAAATGGATATAAAAAGTGCTTTTATTAATGGAGTCTTAAGTGAAGAAGTTTTTGTTGAACAACCTAAAGGGTTTGTTTACCTCACAAACCAGACTTTGTTTTAAAATTGAAAAAGGCTTTGTATGGTTTAAAGCAAGCTCCCAGAGCTTGGTATGAAAGGTTGACTCAACACTTACTCTTCTTGAATTTCAGACGAGGGGAAGTTGATAAAACCTTATTTCCTTAAGTCAAATAAGCACATTTTGATTGTCCAGATTTATGTAGATGACATAATTGTTGGATCAACTAACGAGCAGATGGTAACTGAGTTTATTAAGAGAATGTCCAATACATTTGAGATGAGCATGGAAGGTAACCTCTCTTACTTTCTTGGTTTACAAATTAAACAGTTGGATGATGGTATTTTTCTCTCTCAGTCCAAATATGCTAAGAATCTGGTTAATAAATTTGGGTTAGAGAATGATACGCATAAGAAAACTCTGCTAGGGAAAACCAAAAAACTGTCTAGAGATGATGTTGGTAATGGTGTTGATAACAACTTGTATAGGAACATGATAGGAAGCCTCTTGTACTTAACATCTAGCAGGCCTGATATTATAAATAGTGTGTGTCTTTGCGCTAGGTACCAATCGAATCCTAAAGAATCACACTTAAAATCGGTTAAACGATTCATTAGGTATGTGATTGGTATTAGTGATTTGGGTGTTTGGTAAGGATACAAGTACGGAACTTGTAGGATATACGGACTCGGATTGGTCTGGGGATGTTGTATATAAGAAGAGTACTACCTGGGTTGCTTTTTCTTGGGTAATAATCTAATCTCAAGGTACAGTAAAAAGCAAAATTGCATCTCTCTTTCTACAGCTGAAGCTGAGTATATTGCTGATGGAAGTGCGTGTACACAGTTGATTTGGATGAACCAAATGATCGAAGACTACGGTCTACATAATAGAATTTTGAATTTGTTTTGTGATAATTCCAGTGCCATTGATATCTCGGAAAATCCGGTCCAGCACTCACGAATCAAACACATTGACATAAGGTACCACTTTATTCGTGACTTGGTTGAAAGAAAGATAGTTAGTCTTGAGCATATAGGGACAGACAATTAGCTTGCGACATCTTCACAAAGGCATTAGATACATAGACCTTCTCTCTTTTCAGAAGAGATCTCGAAATTTGCATGGTTTAAGTCAACGTTAGTTTTGATGTCATGACACCTAAACTGTCATCAGTCGTGACATCTGTAAAATTTGCATGCATTTTTTTATTTTATTTCTCATACATATCCTAAATCCATTGTGTCTGGTTGAGGTGCAAAGAAATCATGTGTTGTAATAAAAAGTGATGACAAAAAGACTAACCTCTTCAAGTAGGTGATTGTGGAACTTTCCTGCAGAAATGGGTTTTCTCTCAGGTCCAAAAACAAGGGGTGTTAAAAGAAATTGTAAAGATAATTTATCTTCAAATCTATAATAAGATGAAGATAATCTGGATTAACAAAGATCCAATCTTTAATTTTCACCCTCTTGAGTGATTTTGACGTAGTCATTAACTTGGGTTAAGGGGTCTGTTTTCATTGACTTCACTGAAGAAATGTTGGTTATAATATCATCACATAAAAAGCAACACTGATCATGTCACCTAAATCAATTGTTGTTTTTTATTATTTTTATTTTTATTTTGGGTCATGATTTTTAGGCATCAATTAGGACATTTATACTTTGAGAAGATGCCTTTCTTGATGTGTGTTCTGTTGCTTGTGCTTATATCTATCTTGAATTCTCTTAATCGTGTTGTGAATCTTGCTAACCAAGTGTTTCAGTGGCATTATAATCGGAGGATTGGTAAGGTAATAAAGGGGTAAATTTGGTGAGTGAAAACAATTGCTTTGCAAAGAGACTCAACTATGGTGATGGTTTTAATAATCTAGCTCTTTTTCGGCTTCCTAAGTAGTAGAGACGTGTGATTATTATTTCCAAAATAATGAGATCGTGCTTAATTGGTTTAAGATCGTGTGCCTATTTTTAGGGGGAGCGGGTTTATCTTGTTTTTGCAAGGAATGAAATCTTTTTGGGGCTTAATTATGGTATTTGAGAAAATTTTGTGGTTATTTTTCTCTTATTTTTATTTACATGCTCTCTCTCTCTCTCTCTCTCTCTCTCTCTCTCTCTCTCTCTCCAGGCAACAGTCATTTTTTTAGCCAATATATTGCTAGGGATTTTTATCCTCTCTCTCTCTCACAATTTCACTCCTAACGGCACTAAAACTCTCTCACAGTTCTCTCTCTCCGATTTGTGTTTTCTTCTATTTTCTGTTTCAATATCTTTGCAGAATGCCGAATCCTT
The DNA here is from genome assembly GCA_014905375.1 of Phtheirospermum japonicum. NCBI lineage: Eukaryota > Viridiplantae > Streptophyta > Magnoliopsida > Lamiales > Orobanchaceae > Phtheirospermum > Phtheirospermum japonicum. Next base: position 175,055 of record BMAC01000839.1, read on the forward strand.
CATCTTCGAGCAGAATTCCAATGTTATCGGATGGCGTGCATTGCCCAGGTGAAAGATGTCGGTGACTTTACCAAGGTTCGGTGGCTTGGATATCCGTGAGGAAATCGGTGATAGCGCACCACCAAACCTATAACCGCCTGTAACTACTGCGACATACTCTCCTCCGGTCAGTTTTCAAGAAGTGGTTCCTATCGTCGTGGCCTTTGATGCTTTTCCAAAAGAACAAGTGTTTCTCGGGCAAGCGGGCAAAGAAATTTATGTGGACAACCCGCCCGACTTGTCATTTATTTCCGAGGTTTTTGGTTCAGTTGGAAACCCTACTCTGAAGCGTTCACGTCGGCTGCGCAATATACCTCCAGGCCTGATTCCGGCGGCTGTTCCAAAGAGTAAAGCAAGGACATGACGTATTATGCCTATTGAGCACATGAACATGATTGAGGACATCACAGTTATGATGGACTCCGATGATGATGATTTTGTGCCCGCTGAAGTTGTTGCTACGCCGATAACCACTTCCACTCTACGTTTGACTCCTCAATGGAAATAAACCATGAGTTTAGCTGAGAAAAAGAATCTGCCAGCGTCCATCAAAGTTTTGCCTACCTCTTCTGAGACAGTTTATTCGAGTCCCTCGTACGAGATTATTGATTTTTTCACCGGAGAAGTTTCAAGTTCTTCCCAACCATTGGTTTCTGATCCCCCTCTTACACAAGTCACCATGTCTCAAACTGCACCTGAGCCGGAGCTCTTTGATTACTCTCCGAACTTCGATGATGCATTCTCTCTTTCTTAATATTTATCTGCCATAAGGAGAGAAAAGAAAAGGTCAAGGGCTGCCAAGAAGACTGGTGATAGTCTGGATGTTGTGCATGAGAATGTTGGGTCTGGTGATTTGACACCGAAATCAACATCGCCATTGAAGATCACGTCTCTTCCTACAGCTCTGACTCTGCCGATGTTCCAACTGCGAATGCACCGATGTCTTTAGTTGACTCCATTGATTTTGCAACCTCTGATGAATTTGTGTCTCAGGAGGTGGAGATTGAAGACATAGTTCTAGTCTCCAAGAAGTTTTTGACTCCAAAAGCTGAGGAGCTGTATTCAGAATTTCATCTCCGTGGCATGATTGATGAACGGCGGGTCCGGGTGGACGTTTTCAAAAGGCAAAATCTGATTGCATTTTTTGAGCATCGAGGTATGTATTCGACGGTCTCAACTGCTATGCCTTATGTGCGAGATGTTATTTTGGAGTTTTATGCGAATATGTTGCCTTCTACTATTGATTCCGCCTCTGTGAATTATGGAAAAGTTTTTGTGGGTGGGAAGGTTTTTTCTTTTACTCCTGATTTGTTAAATGAGATGTTTGGAACTGAGTTGTATCATAATGACTCGAATGTGGATGACATGGATGAGGTCATCGAACTTTGTCTGGTGGGATGATGAAACAGTGGCATGAGAAATTACCCAGCACGCGTCTTTCCTCCCTCTATTCTATCTTGCATAAGGTGGCTATCTGTAATTGGGTCCCTATGAAGAATGCGATGGTTGTGACCTGCCCTCAAGCTCAAATTTTGTACAAACTTGGCCGGGGAATCAAGTTTAGTTTTGGCCAGCACATGTTTGATGTGGTTACTCGATTGGATACAACCAAGGCTGCTTCTTTTCTTTGTTTTCTGTCTCTCATCTTCAGTTTACTTGAGAATTAAGGTTTTAGGCCCCGTGATGATGATGTATTTACCGGGGAAGCTGATTGGTTTTCTTTGCGAGGCCAGCATACAACTGGGGCCTGGGTTGTTGATCTCCCTTGGCGGGCGCCCACTTGAGCTGATGTTACTTCTGGTGGTCATTCTACTGTTCCCAACATGGTACATTTTACTACTTCGGTTGTGCGGGCCCAGGTTACCTTACTTGATAATCATATTGCCCAGTTGCAGGCGCTCCGAGCTTCGTTACTGGAGGCCTTTTTGATTTCTGAACAAAAATGGGGAGATGGAAATGACGATGCTGACATGGCTGCTGCTAATACTGACAAAGATGGTGGTGCTGAGGACGATGCTGCGGCAGTTTTGGCAAGTTTGGCTAAAAGCAAGGGACAGAGAAAGACCAAATCGAGGACGAGGATATTGAAGAGGATGAAGAAGATGTTGAGGAAGAGGAAAGCTAAGGATGAAAGGATGACTTCTCGCCGATCGAAGAGAATGCGTATTCATTAATTCCTTATGCTTATTTGGGTTTTGATTTGTGTCTGATAAACAATGTTTTTATTTCTTATGGTTTGTATTTTTAAACAATGGTCATTTGTTTAGGGGGGAGTTTCTAATTTAGGGGTGTCTTGGAGTTTGGTTTAAACATTTTGATGCGTGGTGGTATTTTGTCCAAAAAGGCAAAAGGGGGAGATTGTTGAGAATCTTATTCTTGGAAACTTTTCTTTTTTTAGTTGTTTGCCTTTCTTGGCTCAAAATAAATTAGAACTCTAGATTTGTTTCCTAGATGGAGTCTAGGACTTTATTTGGTTTCCTAGTTTATGTTTAAGACTTGTTTACCAAGTATGGGAGTCTTGTCTCTTTAAGCCAAGGGAACAATCACTTTTATATACGGGTTTTCACAAGAGACTCAGCAAGAAACGACGCAAAGCAAAGGAAGAAGAACACAAGAACTTAGAGTACTTGAAGCCATCCAAGATTCATAGATCTTTGAAGTTGCGTGACCTACGGAGAAGAACATCCTTTGTGGCAACAAGTATTTTAGTATCATAGTGTTTTGATAATTTGTTTTCATATATTATTGTACATCCTTTGTATTTGATCCTTAACATGAAAAGTAATATAGTTTTCGAGTTTGTATACCCAAGTTCGTAAGTACTTTTACTTACGAACGAAATTTAAATTGTTGTGTTCTCTTTTTAATATTTATTCTTCTGCATATTTTAATAACTCTGTTTGATGTTTTCGGTGTTTTAACACCAGTCTCAACATCTGATTTAAAATTATTCTTATTTTATATTTACAACTCTGAAACTGTTTGATGTTAGTTCTTGTGTTGTAACACTGAACTTAAAATCATTTCCTGATACTTATATAACAACTATAAGTCTTTTAAATCTACAACTTATTATCTGAAATGATCTAATATTTATAATTAAGTAAAAGAATAATATAGTCACGGCATCGTAGGATCTCCCTATAATATAATTATAAACAATAGTACATAATATTGGAAATGACTATAATGTCGTGAAGGCATCATGTCCTCCACTCCCTGCATTTACATTCATTGATCTACCCCATTACTTATCTTGTGATACAATCTAATGTTTATAGTTAAGTGAAAAATGATACAATCACTATTATATATGATCGACAAGTTTGAGACTAACTATTAAAACTTAATGTAATATGATTTTAATTTTTAAATAATGAATTGAGAAAAATATGTTTATGAATGTATTGGCATTACAATGCAAGAGCATTATAAGTTTATGAATGAGTTATGACTTTATCTTCGCATCATCGAACTATGGAAAACCAGTGTGATGTCTATTATCTATGAGGCATTGATTATGAAGCATTATTTTTATTTGATTATTATATGATTGTTCAAGAATGAGTTCATTTTTTTGATAAATTAACCAATATATTATGAGCTTGATGATTATTCCTACTCGTATCTTGAGGAGATTGATGGGAATATAATGTAATCATATGAGATGGTTAGACTAGTCCCTCTATGATATGATCTCTCTATGACATATTGCTTTGTGAACGTGTTATCACTTATTTGGTTATTTATAGAAGGATGAGCCGATGAACATTCTTTAAGATTTTAGATGATGGAATGGTCCTATAGCTGAGAGACTGAATTCTCTTGAAATCCTTAGTTTGTATATATTCCAAGATGCTATGAAGGAGATCGAGCAGGGTCCCTACATAATGAATATGAGCTCTCCCACATGATTAGATATGTAGTGTAGTCCTACTACAATGATATTGTTTCCTCAAAACGGAGTGTTGCCCCCACCATAAATCGAGTAAGATTTCCTTCACGATTATACCTAGAATATAATTACTATGTGTTAAAGATAAAATATAGTTCATTCTGATATACAACAAGGGTCGAGCTTGCTACCCTCTGAATATTGACCACGTTGATGATTTGACACTCGATTGATATAAGCCGATCTAGGGGTGTGATGACTTGTGTGGGTCATTGATTGATAAACCTATGTTTGATTATTGTGAATAATTTTTTGCAAAGGGCTCTAGCTTATACAGCTTACGACTGAATTAGATGTGCTTCCCTTGCTACCGATCTCATTTTCGTTTGATGATAATTGTAATGAAACAGGATCTTCGGTTTACATAACTTATGACTAGAACGGGCGAGCTTCTTTAAAATGACTTTATGTGATAAGATTTCCAAGCTTGATTTTTTTTATGCTGATTCTTACAAATGAGTTTCCTAGTGATTGAGTCGTCTTTACCTAGCTTGTGCAGCCTATGATAGTGTCAAATGATCTGAGCCCACCTTTGTTCATATTCGCTTATGATTGATTTATTTGATAAGACGAATTGTTCTCACTTATGATTTATTTTGATAAGGTGACCTGTGTTCACTTATGATCGATTTTGATGAGTTATCTTCAACAAAAGAGCGTGTTCACTATCTTCTAACTTTCTAAAAATGAAATGAATTGAATAATGTTAAGTTTTTTTACACGAGGGTCAAGATTAAAATGAGTTTTATTGCACTTCTTTTAGTCTACTCTACTTGCTCTCATTTTTCAAACAAGTAGAGTTAGTGGACTTCTGATGTGGCATGAAATGATAGCCCAGTTTGACAAACACTTCTAGCCTATTATTAGCTTGATTGTCTCGCTTAATGATATCATCTAACTTGAGCATATCTAGGTCGGCCCAAAAGTGCCCAAACCATTGTTGAATCGAACTTTTTGCACTTACTTTTTATTATAAATAAAATTCGTCTGCAAGAGAACGGAGCAATTGTAAGTGGGAAGCTTGACTCGAGTCAAGTCTCTCGAGGAAGACTAATCGGAAGTAATTCTCATGTTTGATTCACGAATGAGAAAACAATGAAAAGCTATTCTAAGCACGTGATCAAATCTTGGTTTGTAAAGTTGTAATATCCAAGATGGTGATTTAAATGTCAAGAAACAAAATCGACAACTTTGAAAAGATTAATAAAACGAGGGTCTAGAGCTCTATAATCGTCTCTACGATCAATTGGCATTTTATCGAACACTTAATCTACGAGTTGGGGTTGTCAATCCCAATTTGTAAATTAAACACCCAACAGTGCCAATTGATGGTTCTAAACTCATCTAGGCACTAAACCCAAGAACCCTAAACACAAATCATCAAGAAATGCAGCAACAAAAACTCAAAACAAGCATGAACATAATTGAATAAAAAGCTTGGAAGAAAGAAACAATGTAGAATGAACTTTTAAGAACAATAATAATAATCGTATAAATTTCTGAGAATTAAACACCTAAAATCATGAAAAATTGCAACAAAATTAACTACCAAAACACGAACATCACAATCCCAACAAGAAAACTCCTATACAAAGTAACAAGAACTTGTAATAATAAAACAAAGGAAATAGAAATCTTACTAATTAAAATGGTGGGTTTCACTATTCAAATGAGGAATTAAACTAATTGAGACTAAGCTACATCCAATATCCGAGCAATGCTTAAGAATCCATATCCTATTAAGAACTAAAAGCTGAAAATTAAATGAAGAGATTGAAGAGAATTGAGGAGAATGGTTGGGTTGTCAAGCCCTAAGGGGTTCAAAAGCTTTGAATTCTAAGAAAAGAGTTTGTATTTATAAGGGTGAAAGTGTGGGCAAAATGGTTATTTTGCCTAAAATGGCCAAAATTGATCTGACCACCGATGCTGGAAAATGACCCCATTGGTTGCACGTCGACTGACATGTCGACTAGGCATCGATGGTGCGTCGATGGCACGCATCGATCGATGGATGTGATTCATAGGTCCGAGTCATATTTTCGTCAAATCGAGCTAGTTGTGATCCTCGGGAATGCTCTTAGGCTTGATCGACTACCGTAAAACAAAGAAAAGCAAAATAACATAAAAATCTACAAAAAGTAAAAGAGAAATATGAAAAACACTAAAAAGACGACAAAAGCTACGAAGAAGCAAAATAAGAAAAAACGGGACAAAATATGACTAAAACCCAACTAAAGCACACACAACAAGGCACAAAAACACACAAAATCACACACAAATATGTACAAATAAACTCCACCACACTTAGCACTTTGTTTGTCCTCAAGTAAAACTAAGCCTAGACATAGCCAAGGAAAATCTAACCACCCAATGAACTAAAAACTAAAGCATTCAAATGACTCGAGGAGTTATGCATTAAATCGGTTGGAAATTCAACTAAAAGGATGACACTATACGTTGAGATAAGAAGTTTAGAATCCCTTCCGAACGCCTAAAAGTAATGTGTTGACCTTCATGAACGTCCCCCATCCATGCCTCTACCAAGATCTATTCACGCTCAAACCACTAAGTCGGCCAACTTTTCTATAGAACCAGATAGGGACCCATTATGGAGTCCCATAGATGACATGGCATTCACCCACCATGTATATATAAAAAAAAGGAGAGAAAAAAAAAGAAAAAAATAAATAGAAGGCTTTTGTGAATGCCATGTCATCTATAGGGCTCCATAATGGAGCCCTATCAGGTTCTATAGAAGAACCGCTAAGTCGACACCCTACTAGCCTAATCATCTATGCACCTCTTTAACAATATAATCTAAAAAGTAAAAATAAAAATACGTACAAGGGTTGCACGACTTATTATATACACATCACTTGTACAAGGATTTCTCTTCTTGTACCATTTTTTTCTTTTTTTTCTTTTTGATAAGTACCCACAAAGGCGAGGTACTAGACGAACACAATATTTACATCTTCAAAAATGAGAGTTCTTTTACTCTAATAACTTGTTGCTAAATTCAACTTACAATATTTTCCGATAAGCACGTGGAGTTTTTAACGTCTCCAAAAATAAAATGAAGAATTTACAAAAACTCCTATAGAGGGCATTTGAAAATGGGGCTAGTAGAGAGTATTCGACTCTCGGAATGAATTGCACAAACAAACAAGTTCAAAACACTTCATAGGTTTCCTACACTTCATGCCCCACAATTACACTAATGTCGAACAAAAGTCTAAACAACCTAACTAAAGCATATAACTACGTCACTTCGTCAAGGTTCCAACCAATATCAATCCACAACCCAAAGCATATAAACAAGCAAGCAAGTGAAAGAAATTACTAAACAAGAATCGTATTCCAAACTTTAATGGGTTGAATCTTAATGGATCCATGAATTTATTGATTCAAAACAATTAATTGTTTTATTAGGTGAGTTGGTCTTGTTTCTCCACCCCACACACACACTTAAACCATGACATGCCCACATTGCACATAAAATAAGATAAAGTACGGTAAAAGAGAAGAGAGAGAGAGAGAGAGAGATACGCCCCCATAGTTGCGCTTCTGATGATGAGTCAAGCGTGAAGTTACATCCAACGGGCAGTGGAGTCAAGAGGAAACTAAAAAAAGGGGTAAGTGGGGAAAAAAACACAAAAGACTTGAACATAAAATTAAAAACATTAAAATGTACAAAAAAAATTTTTTTTTTTTGGTATTTTTGAGAATTTTCAATTTTTTTTAAAAGAACACAATAGAGAAAAAGACTCGAACAAAAATAACAAACATAAAAATGTACAAAGGAAAAATCATTTTTTGAAATTTTTGATTTTTAAATTTTTATTATATATATATATATATCAAAATTCTCAAATTTGATTGTAAATTTTATTTGAAAACATGATAAATATAAGTAAGAGAATATTTGGAAAAACTTTAACATGTAAATTTTTTGATTTTTTGTACTTTGTTTTTTAGGACCGGGCCGAAGTGAGCGGGTCGGGTCTACGTCGATGAGCCCATCGATTGATGGCTAATCAACGGTTGAAATAAAGAGTTTTGTCAACCTTGTCGTCGATCGACGGGTTGGACAGAGGGATTTGTCGACCATGGTGTCGATCGATGGACCGTTGACATGTTAGACAGAGAGTTCCGTCGACCGTGGCGTCGCATGCATTTGGTACTTGGTCGACGTCGTGTCGACGCACTCATCGATTGATGGGTATTTTGAAGGGCCTCATTTTCACTCCTTTGAATGTCCTTCCTCGAGTAAAACCTTAGATCCTTCAAAGTATGTCTCCGGGTATGCATAAATGGGCTTCAAACTTTGACCAATCCTCCCAAAATATATAAAAAAAATAAGAGAAAAGAAAGGCAAGAACTTGGGCTACCTCCAAAGAAGCGCTTGTTTAACGTCCAAAGCTCAATGGCTTTTACGAGCGATGCTATTCGAGATCCAAAAAAAGGTGACGGTCGTCCCATGCCTTTGTATTTTCCAAAAGAATGAGTACGCTATAAAGGCGGGCAAAGAAAATAAACACGATATTGATGAGAGAAGTAATGTTCTAGCTTTCTTGGGTGGGCAAAAACGAGAGTACTCGATCACTAAGAAGAGGTCAAAAGTTAATCAGAGTGTCGAGCGATGCTCGGTCAATGGAATAACTAAAAAAATGGTTGAACCCAAACTCCTTCATTTCTTTGATATCCCCCTCAACGTTCACAAAAACATGTAATGCAATATCTGGGCTTAGGGGAGGGGGATCGGACTCCTTCTCGATTGCCTCTTCCACCATCTCAATCTCAAGTTCGAACAAAGCTTTGGGTGGTACAAGAAGAGGCTCGGACATCTCAATATCTTCCAAATCTGGCACCACTTCATCATCCTTACAAAGATCTAGTAAACTCAATTTTCCAACACCCTCCGGAATCTCTAACGACAACACCCCTACACTCTTGTCCGAAACTTCATCAAATAATACAAGAGGGGTGTTGCATTCAACCAGATCCCCAATCTCAACCTCATTATACACCTCTCATAAATGAGCATTCAAGCTCAATTTATTAACATCCAAGGTGGGCTCCACCACATCAAATATAGGCACCTCGTCTAAATAAAGTTTGTTTACTCATCTCGAGTTTCATGAACTTTTATGGTTGAGGTTGGTATGGTGTGATGATTGTAGCATGGGTTGTTACACGAAGGGGACAATGTATAATAATCATATCTCGGATTATAAGAATATGATTCATTAGGATCATATGAATCATTATATCGCGAATTGTGATATTCACATAAGGCTCCAAACTCGGATCGTAGGAGTTTGATGTAGGTAGAGAAAATGGGTCGTATGAGGGGTTAAAACCCAGATTATAAGGATGTTCAAGTGGGGCATAAGATTTATTAAGGATCGGACAATAGGAACTATGTGGTGGGACGTGAGGGCCAAAACAAGGATCGTTATGATCGGGTGGAGCATATGAATCATTGGGGCTCAAATTGTATGAATTAGAAGACGGAAACCAATGATTGCTCCATTGATGGTCCGGAGTTTCGAATTGAGGGGAGTAGAATTCCCCCATGAATCGATCGTGAACTTCCTCCCACGTTTGTAAGGAGTCGGGCCCTAAATTTGTCAATCGTGGAAAAGGTTTAGGTGATGGCATCGTACTCTCGAATGAACTTAAGTGGATCCTCGCTCGGGAGATCGTGGAAAACCGGGAGTTGTTCGGAGTGGGAATCTTCAAGATCATACTCCTGCATTGCAGGGCTCAACGGAATGGCCGTTCGAGGGGCACGAGAAGTGTACGAGTTGCCATACGGTAGAGACACTTGATAGTTAGAAATTATCCCCTACCTTTTTTATTTTAAAATGGTTTGTTGGATCTCGGGCCTCAAAGGATGCGGTTGAGGTCGTCGAGGTACCTTGCATACAAACACTATACCCCAAGTTTTGTTGGATGACGAGATTAAATGTACTAGGGAATAATAACAAAAACAAATAAAAAGAAAAATCACAAACAAACACTATACCCAAAAAAAATACAAACAAAGGTCACAAAGTGCAAACACAAAAATCACAACCTTTAGCCTTCCCCGTCAACGGCACAAAATTTTGAATCAAACTTTTGGCACTTACTTTTTATTATAAAAAAAAAAAGTTCGTCCGCAAGAGAACAGAGCAACTGTAAGTGAAAAGCTTGACTTGATTCGAATCTCTCGAGGAAGACTAATCGAAAGTAATTCTCGTGTTTGATTCACGAATGAGAAAACAACGAAAAGCTATTCTATACACGTGATCAAATTTTAGTTTGTAAAGTTGTAATATCTAAGAAGGTGATTTAAATTTCTAGATACAAATATCGACAACTTTGAAAAGATTAATAAAACGGGGGTCTAGGGCTCTAGAATCGTCTCCACGATCAATTGACATTTTATCGAACACTTAATCTACGAGTTGGGGTTGTCAATCCCAACTTGTAAATTAAACACCCAACAATGTTAATTGATGGTTCTAAACTCATCTAGGAACTAGACCCAAGAATCCTAAACACGGATCATCTAGAAACACAGCAATACAAACTCAAAACAAGCATGAACATAATTAAATAAAAAGTTTAGAGGAAAGCGACAATGGAGAATGAACTTTTAAGAACAACAGTTATAATCGTATAAATTCCTGATAATTAAACACCTAAAATATGGAGAAATTGCAACAAAATTAACTACCAAAACACGAACATCACAATCCCAACAAGAAAACTCATAAACAAAACAACAATAAATTGTAATAATAAAACAAAGGAAATAGAAATCTTACTAATTAAGAATGGTGGGTTTCACTGTTCAAATGAGGAATTAAACAAATTAAGACTAAGCTACATCCAATATCCGAGCAATGCTCAAGAATCCATATCCTATTAAAAACTAAAAGCTGAAAATTAAATGAAGAAAGTGAACAGAATTAAAGAGAAATTAAGAGAATGGTTGGGTTGTCAAACCCTAGGGGGTTCAAAATCTCTGAATTCGAGAAAATAGATTGTATTTATAAGGGTGAAAGTGTGGGCCAAATAGTCATTTTACCCAAAATGACCAAAATTAGCCTGACCACCGATGCTGGAAAATGGCCCCATCGATGGCATGTCGACTGGACATCGACGACGCGTCAATGGCACGCATTGATCGATGGCTGTGCTTTGTGGGTCCGAGTCGTGTTTTCATCAAATTGAGCCATTTATGATCCTCGGAAACGCTCTTAGCCTTGATCGAATACCCCAAAATAAAGAAAAACAAAATAACATAAAAATCTATAAAAAGTAAAATAGAAATAAGAAAAATACTAAAAGGACGACAAAAGCTACGAAGACGCAAAATAAGAAGAAAAAAAAGACAAGATGCGACTGAAACCCGACTAAAGCACACACAATAAGATTAAAAAAAACACGAAAACGACACACAAATATGTACAAATCAATTGTGCACTGAGAACTGAACAGACTGATATCAGCTAGGCCAGGCAAGTGGGTGAGATTCACCTGATGAAAGGGCATCCCGATGCATAATTCTTAGGCCTTCGAGGCCAAGTAGCTTTTAGAGTTCAAGATGAAAACTCAAAAAAGAGTTCTATAGGGAAGATACTTCGTTTTGGTAAGATGAGACATAGTTTCCTTATGAAAGATGGATTTCTTACTTTCTTGATAAGTCTTTTAATTCTTAAAAATAGGGTCTCAAGATCTTATATTAAACTACAATCTCTTTTGATATTCTTACACATTCATTGCTTGATATTTCACATTCGGACTTAAGAGTCAGAGTGTCAACATCGGAAGCGCCTCTGTGCTGCCATAAGATTAGACGATGTTCGAAGAACCTGAAGGAATCTAGACGCCCCATGATCCTTTTCTTGAATTTTCCAACTTTTTCGATGTATAATGAGGGAACTGAAATCCCTCGGTAATTACTGAGGTATTTCAACTCCTTCGGTAATCTTAGCATAATTGTATTTATTTTTTCATACTAAAGATGTACTTTTTTATATAAGATATCTAATATAAAGTTATAAATTATATTTAAAAGTAATTATATTAATTTAAAGTTGTACTATATATATTAAAATTAATAATAACAAAAAAAGAAGAAATTTTCTGACAAAATTTTATTATTATTAACAAACTTGTATTGAAAATATTTGCTTATTTTCTTTTTATGCTAATATATATATATATATATATATATAATATATATATATATATATATATATATATATATATATATATGTTTTATGCTAAAATTAACGAGGGAGTACAAGTCCCTCCGTAATTACTAAGGGATTTCAATTTCCTCATTAATTAAGCATAATTTTATTTTTTATATTTTTATCCTAATAGTTATTTTTTATTTTTGTAAGATAAAGTTATCGAGGAACAATTCCTCGGTCGTTATAGCATAATTTGTGTTTTTATGCTAATGATTTTTTAACACATTAAAAGTATTTCATAAGTTGGTAAACATGCGGTAAATTACATTGGAATAATGTATGTATTGGTGTTTGACTTATCTTTTCTATCATTTTAAGTTGGTAAGCATGATTTATTAAAAACACTTTTTATACAGAAAATTATTTTACATTTTTATTTTTTATACTAAAATTACTGATGGAATTGAAAACTCCTTAATTGTAGATATAATCTAAATCAGTATAACTCTTCCAAAAACTAAGATTCGCAATCACAAGGATCTTAATGAAAATAGTAAAAATTATGGAAGAAAATATTTCTGGCTGCAGGATGTTGTGTCGGATGCTGGCAGCATTCGCAGTCGCATCCGTTCTCTAGCAAAAACTGCAGCAAAAATAAAATTTTCTCTCAATCGATTTTCTTCAATTAATCTCTCTGAAAGCGTAATTCGATACTGAGCAATCCCTCAGCTTTATATATGTATGCCTTACTTATATCAGAGACCTAAAAGAAAAAAGATATATACAAATAAAGTAAGTAAATATCATTAATTAAGAAGATCAAATCTCTAGAGTCCTAATAATATTTACTATCTACAAAAATGAAATCTACTCTAGGAAAATAAATATACATAATATATTGTAGACATATATTATTTAAATAAAAATTTAAAATTTTAGGTTTATATATATATATATATATATATATATATATATATATATATACAAATTCTGAATAATAGAAAGAGAATTACAACCTAATCTAAGACTAAATAATATACGTGATAATCATCACACATGATAAATATCAAACATTTTCTAAACAATTAGATTTTGGCAAGAAATTCAAAATATTAAATAAGATAAAATAAATTATTTAATTATTAAATCACGTATTTGAAAATATTTGACTCAACATACACGTTGCCCACCAATCCAGCTTATCTCGTTTCAAAATTAGGTTCGCACAATAATAAACTTGTACGGCTTGGGCAACAAGTACAAAAGTTTTGTATCGATTAAATATACGCTTGTGATTGATATCGACAAGCTTATAATGAGGATGAGCTTTTCGGCCTGAAGGAGCTGGACCAAATCAGGCGCATTTGACTAATTTTGTGTTTTTCTCCATTTGACTGTCGTCTTTTTCAAAAATACCATTTATATTTTTGAATGTGGTGACTGTATTCAAGAAGTTTTCGGTGATTGTCGAACCATTATTTCTTCCCACTGCACTTAAGAGTGAAGGTATCTGAGCATTCTATACAGTATGGGCAAGCCATTCGACTGGTCATACTCTAATCGGACAACATATAATACGCAGGAAAATCATTAATTATCCAGATAAGGGTTGCTCGCAACTAGAAGTTTTATTTTTTAGAGATATCGTATGAGGGAGCACCAACCGTCCACAACTGATTCAGCTTGGTGATTAGAGATTGTAGAAATACATCTAATTTATCCTTTGGAGTTTTGGGCCTTGGTACAAGTACATTGAAGAACATTAATTGTTCTTTCACATTCAGGAAGGAAAATTTTATGGTGTAACTATCATAGGCCACGAGGAATATTGTGCACCAAAACTTCCAGATGGTTGAAAACCATCTATAGAAAGTCTCAATCTCACGTTTCGTGTTTCAGTTTCAAAATATGGATGATTTTGGCTGAAATGTTAAACTTCTGATTCGGATGGATGGCACATAACACCATCTTCAATCACGTATTTAACATGCCACCTCATATCCTTTGCAGTCGCCTCTGATGCATACAATCTCTACAAACGGGGAGTTAATGAGAAATAGCAATATTCTTGTATGCAGTGTGACCTTTCTATCATTTTGCATTACTATGAGAAAGAAGTTTAAACCGAAGTTCATGACAGATTTTCAATTAATCAGCTCAGAATCGTCTCTCCAGTAGATCATACTACTATTCTTATAAAAATCTATCTTCTCGACCGGTAAGTCCATACCCATAGTAACTTCTTGTTGTTTTAGAAGTTATCAAGTACGAGATTGTATTTTGGAAAAATCTCTTTGATTAATTAAGTTAGTTGATCATGATATTTCTGAAACATGTGATTCTTTGACTTTAAATTCATGAGATAGGAAACTCGAGACAACTAGGTATATCTCTTGCACCTGGTATACAAGGAATGATTTCCAACTCTTAACATGTCATAAAAATTCTAGGCTTCGGGGTTCGGTGGATCTTGCATATCGCCAGCTACGTCAAATTGGGATCGGATACATCTTAAACCATATTCATGTACGTGTATGGTTATTATATGGGAGCGATGTAAGAGGGTCCTCCAGCGTGAGAATCGTGATGGTGACGGGTGGTGGCTAGATGTTTTTCCTAGTGAAAATTCCACATATATTAATTCGTTTTGAATCTGTATCTAATTAGGTGATACTTGATACCGTTGATGTCAAGAAACCTATGATTCATACATCTATTCTAATTGCAAGGTCATCTCAACCTCTCTCTATCCTTATGTGCAGAATGTCCTTGAGAAAATTCAATGAAATTCTCGACCCCATCCACAAATTGTGGGGGTAGTAAGCCATTGACTATTCGTTTGTACATTAAACTATGATCAAATC
The DNA here is from genome assembly GCA_014905375.1 of Phtheirospermum japonicum. Lineage (NCBI taxonomy): Eukaryota > Viridiplantae > Streptophyta > Magnoliopsida > Lamiales > Orobanchaceae > Phtheirospermum > Phtheirospermum japonicum. The sequence goes on from BMAC01000839.1 coordinate 190,108, forward strand.
TCATCCTATAAGTTCTCAGTTGTTATTTAAGTAATTGATTTATTGATGAACGGGCAGATGAGGGTGTCTATATACATAACGATTGAATTATTGGTAAGGGTCATATCCCATTCGAAAACGTGATATTCAGTAATTCAGTATCTAAGTATATGAATTTTGTTGGCCTAAAAATTTCAGCAGCATCTCCCCTTAGTTTTCTAAGTACACATGTATTGTGCACCCGAGAACAAAAGAGAGTTACTGGAACCAAAATTTATAAATCAACAAAACACATACACGTAAGATAAGATATATTACAATCATGTTCTCAAATTGTCTAAATAAGTGAGCAACTTGGGATTTAGTATCAAACTTTCTATTTGATACTAAATTCCAAACGAGTGTAAGGTATTTGAGAGAAAATGCATAGAAAAGAGAATTCAAAATTTTTAAATTTCGTTATTGGAGGGACGAGACCTCCTAGTTGGCGTCGTACACTACATCATAATCTCATGACATCACCATATACCACAAAACCAACAACCAATCACTAGTTTCAAAAATCACAGTTAAAAAAATCCATTATTAGAGGGACAAAACCTCTCAGCCGGTGCCATAAACCACGTTATAATCTTTCGATTTCACCATATACCGCAAAACCAATAACCAATCGCCACTTTAGAAAATCAAAAGTCTTCTAAAAAAATATAATCCATTATTGAAGGGGCAAAACCTCCTTACCGGCACCGCACACCACGTCATAATTTCCCGATGTCACCATATACCACAAAAAAATCACCACTTTCGAAAACCACAAGTTTTTTAAAAGAATTAAAATTTGTAATTGGATGGACAAAATATTCCAGCCAACACTGTACACCACGTCATAAACTCTCGGCATCACCATATAACATACCAAACAATCACGAAATCAACAACCAATCAACTATCAATATATCCACAATAATTCATAGGAAAAAATAATTCAATAATTTAACAATACATACATGATTTCAATCCTAATACTTGCATATATCGTCAATATATTATCGAACCTTAATTGACCCCTAAACCCTAAACTATACGCTAATTAGAAATTAATCCCGGATTAACTAATGACTTAATCCTAATTAGATAATTAACTCATAATTGAATATTAATTAGGTAATTACCCAAAGCTTGATTCATAATTACTTAATTAACTCCTAATCAAGTCATAATTACATACTTAACCCTAATTTAACTTAATTGCACAATAAACCCCTAATTAGGTCATTGGCTCAAAATTGAATCCGAATTAGGTAATTAACCCATACTTTAATCATAATAATTGTTTTTCATGTAATTGTTGTGATTTCCCTCGTGTTTTTAGTTAGGATTTAGCGTCGTGTCTAGTAGTTTTGAGTCATTTTTCATTATGTTTTAGGACTTTTCTCGTTTATTCTCTTTTTGGCATTAAGAGTACAATATGTGAGATGTTTGTGCTATTTTTTTGGGTTTTTAAGTTCAAATTCTTGTTGTGTATGTGGCTAAAAGGATTGCATTCGCTCGATGGATGTCTCAGTTGTCGTAATACAAGCATAACTCCAAAAAAACTTGTGTCATTTGCCTCCACCTTATTCCATTGGAAATATAAGAGAATTTTCTAAAACTTTTGTGTTTACAACAATTCCAAATTTTGAGTCTAAGAATGGTAAAAAGTAGCTTTAAGTGGAGACAGTTCGTCGTCGCCTCGCTTGTGGCAGATTTTGGTGCGGAGCCCATAACTATCGGAGGAAAATTACAAATGACACAAATCAAACGTCGGATGATAGAAAAGAGGAAAGGATACATTTCATATGAATACATAGTTGGCTGATTCCGTATATTTGTCAGTTAATAGACTGGATATCTGTCGATCGACTGCTCAGCAGAGAGTTTGGCTGTTCGAGGAGATAAACTGGGCAGTCGATCGACTGCGGTGCTGAGACTTCGGGATTTTTGAGCGTTTTTGACGGGTTTGCCCCTAAAAAAACTATAAAAAGCCTACATATTACTCCATTAAAGGAGATCACTCCCTTCCCAACCCTAACTTGGGTTTGGGATCAAATTACTCTCAAGCTCTTGATAATTGTCCATTTCCTTAGGTTTTAGATTCAATTTCAAGCTTTGATATAATTTCTTTTCCTAGTTTTAGATTTACTTTCATGCTTGGCCTTGGTTTGTAAGCCTAAGAAGAATCCAAATACTCCTTTGGATTGTTACTTTTGATTGCAATTACATTCAAGCTTTGTTTTATTTCTTAATTCAAGTAAGTTTCCTATCAATTTCTTCTTTTATGCTTTAATTCCATGCTTTGTTCTTCATTTCCATTCTTGTTCTTCATGTTATGCTTTTTGCCTTATCACCTTGATTTCTTGTTAGATCTTAAGAATTGGATGTGGAATCTAGATGAGTGACACATCTAGATCATAGATCGAGTCTTAGATCGTCTTGACTTTGAGTTGTTCTTGTGCTTTATTTGCAATTCAATTTTCATGCATAGTTTTAGGTTAAATCTTAGATCTACTCTTTGTTGCTTGTTATTTTCCTTAAAGTTTTAAACTTTCCCATCTATTTTCATTGCTTAATTCATTCATGCTTTCAATTTTTGATAATTTGCATTATTTAGGATTTTATGCATAGTTGTACCTTGTGCATGCATGCTTGTACTTGGTGAAACATTGCATTTTCTTGCTTATTTTCATTATTGCTTTGCATTTACATATTGGGGCATACGACGAGGTATTCGACCAATATGAAATTTCATTTCTTAGTGTAGTTTAGCTAGTTTAATAGCTTTATTTTCATTTTCCTTTACTTTTCCAAGCTTGGAACACATTGAATACTTCAATTGAATCGATTTCTGATAATACCAAGCCATGTACCCGTTGATATATTTCAACACCACTAAAACTCTACTAACAAAATGGCGTTGTTGCGACATGGCTTGGTTAAGGCTTTCGATTTGGTTGTAGTTTTATTTTGTTTTTCACTTGCTTTGTCATTTGACGTTTTTTGTTAAGTATGTTAGGTATATATAGCTTTGGTGGATACATTCCCGACATGGGAGGGCATGGTGCAAACCATGTCGAGGATGAGACGATGTATAATGGAGTTGGCAACGTGGGAGGGCATGGTGCAAACCATGTTTTCAATGGTGGTTTTGGTTATGGGCAACCCGGTATGGGAGGGCATGGTGCAAACCATGTTGGGTTTGATAGTTTATCGGAGGTGTATGATTCCTTGGGTGGTTATGGAGCTCCAAATTCCTATCCGGACGTGCAAGCTCCATACTCCTATCCGAACATGCATACCCCAACTTCCGACTCGTATGGCTATGGTGCTCCACAACATTATCCGACTATGCGGAGCCCGAATCACGGCCCATATGATGGTTCTCTCACTTCCAATTTTGATTATGCCCCATTTGGTGTCACCAATAGCACTCATGATCCCGATCCGTATGCGTATTTCGGAGGTTTAAGCTCCAATGACCAAAATACCCCTCCCGCCCTCGATATTCCGGTGCATACTCCTATTCCACCCTCCGATCTGACCCTCTTAGATATTTCGTAAACTTTGTCCGATATGGCGGCTTCGTTTAATGCTCGATTCAATGCTCTTGAATCTACGGCCAACAAAATACACACGACATTTGCGCAAATAGAGAGTGATATGGACGTGCTAATTGAAGCTATTGAGGATGAAATTTTGCCACGACAAGCTTCGCATCCCCTTACGGTCACGATCCTTGATAAGTGTGGGGTGGTTGATAATGAGCTTGTCCTGCCATCCGAGGTGGAGGTAGTTTCTATTACTCTTCCCGATTCTACCCTCCCCAATTTTGCAATGAATATTCCCGATGCTCCTATACCCTATCCATCAAGCTTCTCCTTCGAGGTTTGCTTAAGCATGGACGTGGCCCAAGAGTCGATCGAACAAGCTTATATGAAGGATATGTACCATGGGGGGGAAGTTGACCCGAGCGTTGATATTAAGGATTATTGCGAGGTTGTTGAGCCCCTTGTTCTACATGATAAGTCCGTTGTGCCTCTATGTGACCCCAATTTGTGTGTAGATGATTCTTGGTGTGTCGTTGAGGGCAACGACGACTTTTTATAGGGGGAGGTGTGGGTTATTGATGATAGGATTGGAGAATTTGAAGATTTTCTTGGGGTAGAGATTGTTGATGAGGGGATGGGAAAACTTCATGATTATCTTGAGGAGGAAGAGGAGATCAAGTCGATTACCATTTTGGAAAACTCGAATCGAAGTGAGGAGGAGAGGATGGTTAAAGGGGTTGATGTTCTTAGAAGTGCCATTGAGTGGAGACCCGGAGTGATTGAGGGAGTTAGTTCTTTGAATTCGAGTCTTGGAGATATGGTGATATCCGGGATGAGGAGGTTGCTATTGGAGGGCTTGATGTTCGTAATGTCCAAAAGCGAGTGGGTGAAGCCCATTGACTTGGTGCCCAAGACGAGCGGCTTGTTAGCTCTTAAGGATAAAGAAGGAGGGTTGATGGCCACGAGGGCTACAATGGGTTGGAGGACGTTGATCGATTTTAAGAAGTTGAAAGCGGCTACCAATAGAGATCATTTCCCTCCCCTGTTTGTCGATCAAAGGATGAACAAGCTAGCTGGCCAATATTTCTTTTGTTTTCTTGATGAGTCATCAGGGCATTTCAAAACCACCATCCCACCCGAGGACCTAGCCGAGACAAGCTTCAATTGCCTGTTTGGAACGTTTTCTTTTTGGCGGATCTTATTTGAACTATGCAATGCGCCAAGGACGTTCCAAAGAGTGGACCCTCCTGACAAGGAGGAGATTATTTTGGTGGAGCCTCCCGTGATCTTTCCACCTTGACCAAAAGAGAGTACGTCAAGCTAGTGACGTGAAACAAGTGCTTCTTGGGAGGCAACCCAAGTTCTTCTCGTTTATTTCTTTTATTTTCTTCCTTTCTTTTTAAAATGAAAATCCAAAAACATTTGAAAATTTGAAAAAAAAATATTTTGTTGAGATTCGTGTACATATTAAGTTTTTAATTTTGTGTGATTTTCTTGTATAATGTGTTATTTTTCGACTTGGGCGATTGGATAAGTGAGTAGCGTTCATGAAGCCAGGAGATACTAGCCATGCTCGATTTTTGCTTAGATTGTTTAGATGCCTAGGTGGACCCCACCGGGTTCGACCAAAACTCACTCGGTTAAGGAAGTTTCTATTCCCCCTCCTTTACTTGGTTTTCATTAAAATGCGGGTAATGCATGGTTTAAGTGTGGGATGGGTAGGTGGTAGGGCCCCGGTTTTTGTCAAGCATGATTTGTTGTTCTTAACTCGAGCCTTGGCGAAGTGACGCATTCTTGGCGAAGTGACGCTTACTATTTGCGCATTTATATGGTCGAGTCGATTTTTGTGTCGTTTGAGTCGTTATTACATTGTGAACAACTCCACATTCTTGGAAGTTTGAATAGTTTACTTGTTGAGCTTTTGCATGTTTATGGCCTCTTGTGTGAGGGGTTGAATTTTTGTGCTTCGTCCAAAATCCGCCTATATATATATATTTATAATCAACATTTGCTCGTGAAAAGATTACAACGCTCTAAAAACTTTTTGGATTTTGCTCCCAAATTCGGTGCAAACTAATGAGTAGCCTTGTGTGATTTATCGGCTTGCTTACATTTTTATGGAAATTGTATTGAGGGGGTTGTTTTTGCTCGTACATGATTCAATTTGAAAATGACTTCGAGGCACACATATTACCCTTGTTCCGGCCATATCCATATATATACGCTACTTAAAAATTCCAAATGAGCCCCCTTGAGCCTATGTCCCTTTTCTGTTAGCCGAGCTCGATTTTAGCTCTTGTATCTTCATAATCGTGAGGTGAGAGAGTTTATTTTTAGTTGATGAGAAATGTGAGGGAAATCGATTGTGGGTTTTGAGTTTTGAGTTGCTTATACAAAAAAAAAAGAAAAAAAAGAGAATAATACTCCAACACAAATCACGAAAAGTGATAAAGCATGCGTTCATGTGTAAAGCCTAATTTAAATACTAAGTTTGGTAAAAAGACGCAAATTCAAAAGGCTTCTAAGTGTTGTGAAATAAAATTCGGGAATGTGGGTGAACAAAAGGGTTTCGAATGAGAGTTTAGTGAATTGGGAAAGGTGAAGCGATCATAAGCTTCGGGTTTTAGAAGATCAGATCTTTGTGTGTTATTGATCACGTTTGATCGTGTGTTAGCCACTTTATCCAAATAATCCATACCTTACCAAAGAGCCAACATTACAACCCATAATAAAGACCTCTTTCGATTCTTATTTGGTCATGTACTATGAGCAATTTTGAGCGTCCGATTTGTAAAATATTGACGAGTGCATGCATTTTCCGATTTGAGCGTATACACGTCTTATATACTAAACACTTGAGCGAATTGAGCGAACACCCACAAAATTCCATTTGTGAGGAAGTCATCGATTTGGCTTGCATTTGAGAAAGAGTAATACGAGCAATGCTTGACGATAGCAAGTATGTGTTGATACTATCATCTTATTAATAAGGATAAGCACAAGGGTTTTTCTTTTTACACAATATTCATTGCATGTGCACTCTCGATTCTTTTCGTTGTTCGAGGACGAATAAACCGATAAGTGTGGGGTAGTTGTTTTGCATGTAATTATTGTGATTTTTCTCGTGTTTTTAGTTAGGGTTTAGCGTCGTGTCTAGTAGTTTTAAGTCGTTTTTCGTTAGGTTTTAGGGCTTTTCTCGTTTATTCTCCTTTTGTCTTTAAGAGTACAATATGTGGGATGTTTGTGCTATTTTTTTGGGTTTTTATGTTCAAATTCTTGTTTTGTAGGTGGCTAAAAGGATTGCATTCGCTCGATGGATGTCTCAAATGTCGTAATACAAGCATAACTCCAAAACCACTTGTGCCATTTGCCTCCACCTTATACCATTGGAAAGCTGAGAGAATCTTCTAAAACTTTTGTGTGTACAATAATTCCAAATGTTGAGTTCAAGAATGGTAAAAAGCAGCTTTAAGTGGAGACAGTTCGTCGTCACCTTGCTTATGGCAGGTTTTGGTGCGGAGCCCATAACTATCGGAGGAAAATTCCAAATGATACAAATCAAACGCCAGATGATATCCAAGAGGAAGGACTACATTTAATATTCAGAAATCGTTGGCTGATTCCGTATATTTGTCAGTCGATCGATTGGATTTCTGTCGATCGACTGCTCCGCAGAGAGTTTGGCTGTTCGAGGAGATAGACTGGGCAGTCGATCGACTGCTTTATCAGTCGATCGACTGCGGCGCTGAGACTTCGGGATTTTTGAGCATTTCTGACGGATTTGCCCCTACAAAAAACTATAAAAAGCCTACATCTTGCTCCATTGAAGGAGATCACTCCCTTCCCAACCCTAACTTGGGTTTGGGATCAAATTACTCTCAAGCTCTTGATAATTCTCCATTTCCTTAGGTTTTAGATTCAATTTCAAGTTTTGATGTAATTTATTTTCCTAGTTTTAGATTTACTTTCATGCTTGGCCTTGGGTTTGTAAGCCTAAGAAGAATCCAAATACTCCTTTGGATTGTTACTTTTGATTGCAATTACATTCAAGTTTTGTTTCATTTCTTAATTCAAGTAATTTTCCTTTCAATTTCATGTTTTATGCTTTAATTCCATTCTTTGTTCTTCATTTCCATGCTTGTTCTTCATGTTATGCCTTTTGCCTTAGCACCTTGATTTTTTGTTTAGATCTTAAGAATTGGATATGGAATCTAGATGAGTGACACATCTAGATCATAGATCGAGTCTTAGATCGTCTTGACTTTGAGTTGTTCTTGTGCTTTATTTGCAATTTAATTTCCATGCATAGTTTTAGGTTAAATCTTAGATCTACTCTTTGTTGCTTGTTATTTTCCTTAAAATTTTAAACTTTCCCGTCTATTTTCATTGCTTTATCCATTCATGCTTTCAATTTTTGATAATTTGCATTATTTAGGATTTTATGCATAGTTGTATCTTGTGCATGCATGCTTGTACTTGGTGAAACATTGCGTTTTCTTGCTTATTTTCATTATTGCTTTGCATTCACATATTGGGGTATACGACGAGGCATCCGACCAACATGCAATTTCATTTTTTAGTGTAGTTTAGCTAGGTTAATCGATTTATTTTCATTTTCCTTTACTTTTTCAAGCTTGAAACACATTGAATGCTTCAATTGAATCAATTTCCGATAATACCAAGCCATGAACCCGTTGATATATTTCAACACCACTAAAACTCTTCTAACAATAACATACCTTTGATTTAATCAAAATTACATAATTAAGTCCTACTTGATTCATATTATATAATTAACCTATAATTCAATCACAATTACATAATTAACCTACTTAAATTATAATTACATAATTAACCCCTAAGAATCATAATTACATAACTAACCCATAATTTAATCAAAATTATGTAATTAGTCCCTAATTTATTTTAATTACACAACAAACCCTAACCCTTAAAATAATCTAAACCCAAGTATTGAACCCTGACAATCTACTAATTGTATAATAATTTAATAACAAAATACACATAAACTATAAAAAAATAAAAATAAAGTTAAAAAAATAAAAAAATCGGCGAAAAATATACTAATTACCTCATTTAACATGGCGACGCTCAGTGACAAGCGGCGGCTGCTGGAAGCTGGGGCGGTGGTGGATCAATGGTGGAGGTGGTGGTGGCGCGACAGTGGTGGAGGTAGTGGTGGAGGAGGTCAGTTGCTGGAGGTCGGCAAGGCTGGCAGGTGCACGGTGGTGGCAAGCGGTGGTGCTACACAGAGATGGCGGCGGTCTTTTTTTCATTTTTCTTGATGTTGGAGTAAAAGCAGTGGGAGTAGACCGCTGTTGATATTAGGTTTACCGAGGGCAATAATATCCTCGGTAGGACCGAGGGGAATCAACTCCCTTCGGTATTACCGTGGGCATTATGTTACCATCGCCGAGAGCATTATGTTACCCTCGGTAGCTTTAATATTTTTTATGTTTTTTAAATCCCAGTATTGGCCCGAGGGCCTATATTCCCCTCGGTAGCACCGAAAGGTATCAACTCCCCTCGGTAATTCAGGGGCATTATGTTGCCCTCAGTAGCTTTAGTTTTTTTTTTAAATCCTGGCATTGGTCGAGGGCCTATATTGCCCTTGGCATTACTGAGGGATGCTACGCTTGGTATAAAATTCCCTCAAATATCCTTCGCAATTACCTTCGTTAATAGCGGTGTCAAACGTTGGCGCTAATATGCCGAAATAATTACCTCATTACCGAAGGTTTAATCCTTCGGTATTGCCCACGGTAATTCCCTTTTCTTGTAGTGTATTGTGTATCGCACGGGTAAAAACCCTCTAAAATTATTTATTACCAAAAATAGTGTAATTATAAATATAATAAACAATGTTACAATTTGTGTGTATTAATATTATGCTTTTACAAATCCCGTGTAATACCCAGATTCTAGTATATATGTTCTGAAAATTAAATAGTATTTTTATTATTTTGTTTTTTGTATTCTTAAATCATAATTATCTTTTTTATGTAACTTCTAATTATATAATATAGATTTAGTATGAATTATGATTAAATGGTTGACACTACTTGATCTGTGCATGTTATAAAAAGTTAAGATGTGATTCCAATGTTTTGAGATGAATGCGACTTAACTTTAATCAATTTTGGAATCAAGAAGATAAGATGTTCACATGCACATAGTATTTTTTTTTCTAATAAATATGTTTCACACACGAGTCATAAATTAGATTAATTAAATAGCAAGATCAACATGGTACTTTGTCTGTTAGTAATTGTTGCATATGGTATGTTGATAGTTAGTCGTTAAAATAAAACATAAACCAACTTATGTCATGTTTTGAAATTATCACATATAAATGATTTATTCATTAAAACTCTATTGTGATATATCATGTGATTAAATTATATTATATATTTATTCAATTTGTGTTCTCTATTATTATCTCTTAAATACAATTTTTTTTAAAGGAACTCTTAATTATTATGGTTATAAAAGTAATCTAAATAGGATATGTTATTTTAGAAAAGCTTAATAAAATTCATTTTTAGAGTTTCAAATAATATAAGTAAGTTATGATAATATATAAATTTGAGATTATATTACAAGATATTCTCAATATATATATAGAAATAATTTAAAAATAATATAAATATGTAAATAATTTCATTTGGCACATGCTGCCATACGTCGCACATGATACAACATATGACATGTTGAATAGTGGACAACTAATAAAATATATAAAAAATGATATTGATATGAATACTAATATGATATGCATATTAAAGTTATAAGTAGAATTTAACAAGATAAGATGTCACATTTTTTTACTCGTTCGTGTTCCTAAGTTTTTTATTTTTATATCTATCACAAGATTTTAACAAATGTCGTTTTATAACTTACATATCACATTTACATCACAATATCAAGAGTTAAGTGGCGAAAGATTCTGAAATTTTTTTTTGATTGACGAGAATGATATCAGTGTAAGTAAAACATCTAATTTAGTTCACAAATAAGTTTTTCCGAATTTAAAGTGAATAATTTTGTAATTTAATGGTACGATTAATTCAATTTATCCAGTTGGTCGATTATTCTAAAAAAATCGTGTAACACAAGGGTCTTAAACAAGTTTCTTATTAAAGCAAATAAACTTATAATTTGAGACATACGAAATGGAAAACAAACATATCTTTTGTGGACTGATGAAGCAATATAGATCATGATTCACACACACAAAAAGCAAGAAAAAGTTATAAAACGAGATAAGAAAAATTATAATAATAAATAAAAAGATTTTAAAAATAGTTTACATAAAACTATAAAATGATTAAAAATATTATAATAATTAATAATGATTTTTATGTTTAATAATAGTATTTTCTAAACCTATAAAGTAATATGTGAGTTCATAAATTAAAATAATTTTACAGAAAAAAAATGATAAAATAGGAAACAAGAATTTAATTAATTAGGAGTTGATCAGAAAAAACTACAACAGTAATTACTTTCCAAAAATTTTAAGCTAAATCACATATAAAGAAATTATTATAAATCTTTACCAATCACTATAAAAAATTTAATGTGATGTAAATATATTATCAATAACTGAAATCCATTCAAACAAGCTGACCCATAATTATATGGACAACACTCTTGTTAGGCCGTACTAACGGATCATCAGTTAAACCCAAATTTCATACTAATACATCATAGTACAAAAGTTAATATATCATAGTGAAAAACCAATACATCATAATATAAAAATAGATACATCATAGCACGGGTCAGGGATTTATGAAAAATCAATACTTTCAGGTACAAAAATCAATAAATCATAGTACAAAAATCAATACATTATAGTATCGGGTCAGATGGTCTAATGGGTCATGACCCGTCAATTTGGCCTAACACAAGTTTTTTCATAAATCCCTGACCCGTGTTATGATGTATGAGTTTTTGTACTATGATGTATTAGTTTTTTACTACAATTTGATTTTTGTACTGTAACGCATTAGTATAAAATTTTATGGTGACAAATGATCCGTTAGTTCAATCTGACAAGAATGATGCCCTTATAATAAAAGTTAGTTTTTTTACTATAATATATTAATTTCTGTACTTAAAATGTTTTAAATTTAAGACTTATTTAGCATGGTATGGATGTTATTTTGTGATCTTTTGAAACTTGTAGTATTTTCTAGAAAGTTACTTTGTGAGATTTCTAAAATGTTCTAAATAAACAGCTCTTTCTTGGAGTTCAATGTTGTCCGTTCATTATGCTCTTTCTTGAAGTTCAATGTTCTATATAAGGGCTAGATTTTCTTATCGTAACCTTATCATTAATTTGTTTTGTAATACTCTCCATAAATTTATCTAAATTTTAGAATTATCTTTTATGGACGTGATGGCAGCACAAGTATTTATAATATCTCTTCATAAATTTATCTAAATTTAAAAATTACAAATCGATAGATTTAGGAAGCGTTGTAACCTAAATAAATGGATCTAAAGTTCTTGTATTGTTTTTTTTTTTTTTTTTATATCTCAACATAAATTTATCTAAATTCTAAAGATTATCTTTTTGATATTTCTATTTAATATCTCAACATAAATATCTAAGTTCTGACATTATCTTTTGATGTCTACACTTATTATCTAAATTCTAAGATTATTTCTAAATATTTCTATTTAATATCTCAACATAAATTTATCCTTCTGAAATTATCTTTTGATGTCTACACTTAAAATGGCGATGTCTACACTAAATAAATGGCGGTTCTAAATAGAAAAAAGTATTTACTCGATTTTAAGCGCCTATGTACATACAACAACTCCTTATGCGAATATATTTATTATTTATATATTCATAGGACCAAGAATGCGAAAAAAGCCGTGTTACACCCTATAAATAATTTCTGTTGCAATTGGTAAAAAACCTTTCTCATGTATTATCATGCCTCCATTATTTTCTCACCAATCCTCATTTTCCAGTTTCCGATGCAAAACCATCATTACAAATCTATTCAAATGCTTGTTAAAACACCTTCTCCACCTCCCACAAAACACAAGTGGCCCAAAAATAAATCCCAAGCCCACAATAAACCCCAAAGCAGCACTTACATAAATCCCACTGTCCAATATCTGCCCTTCTGATTCTTGCTCTGACAATTCATTTTCTCCAACATCACTGCAAGTCTTGTTCAAAGGAAACCCACAAAGCCCTTCATTTCCCAAATATGAACTCTCCGTAAACGTCTGCATTTGGCTGCCTTGTGGTATCCTTCCAACGAGCTGATTATAAGACAAGTTCAAGAACGAAAGAAAATTAAGACTCGCAAGCTGATTCGGAATTTCCCCTGTCAAGGTATTGAACGATAAATCCAATGATTCGAGTTTTCGCAGATTTCCAATCGACGCTGGGATGTGGCCGGAGAGAGCATTTCGTGAGAAGTTTAGTACATATAGCGAATCGAGCCGTCTAATTGTTTCAGGTATTATTCCTCGGAAATTGTTGTTTGAGAAATCGATCGAGGTAAAGATTGTAAGAATTTTTTCTAGCTCGAGTTCTTGTCCCTTGAAGGTAACCATTACCGAATCCTGATAGTAAACTCCATTTGTTGTAAGAAAAACAAAATACAAGTGATCCAGTTGCTGTTCTGTATCAACCGTCAACGCCATCATGTTACGAAACAAATTTTCCGGTAAAATGCCGTTGAAGTTGTTAGAAGCAATGTTGATTATTTGAAGATTCGGCCAAGTAATGCTGTTGTTTCCCAAACAACTAATATTGCCATGGAATTTATTGGAACGCAAGACAATAACACGCAGTTTGGACAACTTCTTGAGCCAACATGGGAAAGTGTCGTTTAACTCATTGTTTCCCAGGTTTAAGACCTCTATCTCCGTGCAATTTCTCAAAGATTTAGGGATTTTTCCTTGTAAAACATTAAAACTGAGATCTAAAGTCTCTAAACCACAACCGACTGGAAACGCATCGGGTATTTCACCATCGAGATTGTTTCTTCTCAAATTCAATACGCTAAGTTCCGTATCCTGTAATAGGCAAAAGGGTATTTGGCCATGCAAGCTATTGTTCGACAAGTCTAATATCTGAAGACGGCTTGCATTGCAGAGTGAAGGTGGAATTTCACCACTGATTTTATTATTTGCTATAGAAAAGAAAAATGCACGTGTGAAAAAATTGCCGACATTGGCGGGGAAGGAAGAGGAAAAATTATTGCTCGAAAAATCTACTAAGACAGCTGGGGATGGTGAAACTGGAATTTGCCCGCTAAGCAAATTGGAATGAAGGTCAATAAAATGTAGGCTGCGAAAATTGTAGGGCTCTTGAAGATAACTGAATTGATTATGAGAAAGATTCAAAAAACGGAGAAATCCGTCACCGATTTCCCATACCCAATTAGGAATTTCACCACTTAACTGATTTTCAGAAAGATCTAGCATCATTAACGACGATTGGTTCTTCAAAAGTGGGAATTTTTGCATCTTGCAAGATGCCAACATTAGACTCCCTAGCCGAGGAAACAACGAGGACATGTGTATTTTTTCGTCCACATTTATCGACAGATCGTTGTTAGAAAGATCAAGATTTACAAGATTTGTTAGCTTTCGGAAATCGGTTAGCTCAACAGAGCCATTGAACTTGTTCCAAGAAAGATCGAGACTCGAAATATTTTGGAATTCGAAAAAGAACCGAGGGATTGGGCCTTCGAGATTGTTCACACTCAAATCAAGGACTTCTAGTGAAAAAGATGAACTAATTTTGGAGTCACGGATCGAACCGTAAAAGCTATTGTTGGAAAATCGTAATACTTTAACGGATGGCAAAACAAATAGAGAGGCTGGAATTTCACCTCGTAATAAATTCTCACTCAAGTCTAGAAAATTTAAATTTTCAAGGCCCTCCCAATGGGAATCAAGAATTTGACCTGTTAAACTATTAGCGCTAAGATTTATCACTGTAAGATTTTTTAACAAGGCAAATGATGGAACAGAACCTAAAAACCGATTCAAGGACAGGTCAAAATAGAAAAGACGAGTAAGATTTTTAATCGAACCCGGAATTGGCCCGGAAAACCGACAACTTCTAAGATCAACATTTTTCAGCATTTTAAGATTTCCTATAGAATCTGATAAATTCCTTGAAAAATTCGTGTAACTAAGCAAAAGATTCTGAAGAGATCCATTCAATGGAAAATCAGGCAAAGATCCCTCAAGTTCTCTATTCCCACTCAAATCAATAGTCTCCAAACTCTTAATTCGGAATAATTTTTCAGGCACAAAGCCAAACAGGTCACAAGAGCTTAAAGTTAAAATTCTCAAATTGGGAAAATCTGCGAAAAAATCAGGGAATGGAGAAGAAAAAGTGTTTACATCAAGACGAATGGTAGATAGGAACCGAAGCTTAACCAATGAAGAATCGAAAGGGCCTGTGATGTAAGTATTGGACAAGCTCAAAACCCTTAAATTGGGTACAGAAGATGAAATTGCATTGCACCAAACACGCCCTTGCGCAGAGATATTCACATGGTCGAGATAAAGCTCTCTTAGCCTCGTGAAATTGTGAATTAACTTTTCCAAATTAGGGTTTTCGAGCGAAAGCGATAAGTAAGATGTAGAAGAAAGGTCCAAAACAACTAACCTCGTTAAATCCGGAAAATCGGGTGGGACCCGACCCGTAAAACCCGAATCGCTCAAGTTCAAGTACCTCAACTCTGACAATTTCCCAAACCCTAACGGCAACTCAATAGAATCAAAGGTGTTTTGAGCTAAATTCAGAGTTTGTAGATGCACGAGCATGAAAAGGCTGCTTGCAGAGTCATTGATCCCGCCGGAAATTGATTCGCGACTGAGATCGAGGCTGGAAACGCGGTTTTTAATGTCGCATTGAACGCCACTCCATTGACAGTGGTCACTGGATTCATTCCACTGCACCAGCTTAGTCGAAAGTGATGGATCGTATGTGAGATTGCTTTTTAACTCCAGCAGCAACTGTTTCTCAGATAGCTGCTGGCCTGAGACAACTGTGAAATTAATACCAATACCTGAGTTTGAGGAAATTAGTAGGATGAATAAAATGCTTGCAAACATTTGAAATCTCATTTTCTTGGTGAGATTTTGCATAAAGTGCAGTAGCATGAGAAAGCAGGAGTTTAATATGGACAATTTTGGTGATTTTGTTATTAATTATTAATTTTATTTATGGGGGCGTGTTGTGCGCGTTTGGCAGATTTCATATTGTATTTTAGAAAATAAAAAGTTTAAGATGGATCATGCTTTAAGATTCAGGTAAGTATGTGCTTTCTGTAGATGATTGAAAACGTTGATAGTATTCAAGATAATATAAAATAAAGTGTGATGATTAGAACAGACAAAAATTCCAGTAAGAAAAATAATTAATTAACAAAGACTGTTGTCTGTCTCAGCTTTTCAAACTGCCGCAATATTATGGGTCTCTGGAAATTTTCAAGCAGCTTATTTTTTCCGTTCATATTTTACACCGTTTCGTGTATAAATGAAAGAGTAGGTACTAAAAAATATATATAAGTTTCACTCTAACCTCAATTGTATCACTTAACAGATTGCTTTTGTACATGTATCACTTTACAAATTACTTTAGAATATTAATTTAATATATATTATTTTACGATATAATATATACAAGTAATATTTTTGAAGGCATTTACAATTTATTAAATAATGAATATAAAAATAATTATAAATCGAGAAAATGTACATTTTTAAAAAAATTAAAAATTTTGTATCGGGACACATTTAACAATCGCATCCCGCCCATTAAATAAAAAAAAATGAAAAACTGGGACATTTGTGGCAAATACGTCTCGTATCATGTTAATTAAAAAAAATCATGTGACTGATTTAAAAAAAAAGGGTGGGGGTATGAGGGTGGAAGGGGCTGAAGTAATTCTTTTTTTCAATTTGACTCGGAAGCTGTTCTCAAAAGCGTCCCGGAGTGGTTTTTTTTTTTTTTTTTTTTAACATTTTGACCTCAGCATCTTGGCCCCCAATATTTTTTTAATTCGACCCAAAACTTTTGTATTTTTTCCAATTCGGCCAAATAAATAATTTGTAAGATTTCTTTCCTTTTTATAATTTGTTATTTTTATTTAAAAGATTTATTAGGGAAATAAATAAAAATATTTTTTTATTTCGGCCCAAAAGATAATTTGTAAGAATTTATTTTTATTTTTTTTATTTAAAATTCTTATTGGGGAAAATAAATAAACATATTTATTATTATAAGTGCATATCATAATAATGCTTAAAATTACAAGAAATTTTATTTAATAATTAAAATATAATAAGATTAAAATAATAATTACAATAATTTGATATTAGATATGTGATCACATTCGTAATGACAGATTTCCAATGAGATTGTGGTACTGATAAATGCAATTCAAATAATTTTTATTAAATACTCAATCTATCAAATTGAATAGAGGGTCTTCATGTTTTAGATATGCAGCAATAAACTCAGCATCGCCTGCCACGTCGTTCCAAAAACGTCCAATTCATTCTGACACTTGGACTATGTTGGTCTCATGATCCCAAGTACAATGTTTGTTTCCCAACATCATATGAAAATGCTTGTATCGTTTTTCAAGAAGTTCAACTCGAGTCATTATGTCGTCCATAGTGAAGTCTTTCCCGCACGTAACATTGGTTTTGTCCAACAAGATTCACGTGATATTGTTGCGTAATCCTCTTTTGGGATCGTAGACTCCATTGAGCTTACTCTCAAGGATGTCGTTAACCAACAAAGTATCCATATGGATGCTCCACTCGGTTAAGTTTCTATCGTAGAAAAAGAAATCTTCTTCGAAATCAAGATTTGGTACATTGTTAGGCTGATAAGAACTCATAATTTCTTTTTGTTACGGTTATACCTAGATGGTGAAGAAACCCAAAGGTGTAAGTGAATTGTGTTTAAAAAGTCTTGTCCAATATTCAAAATTTATATATGGGTTACAATTTCACAAGACAGTTGTACTCAATGTGTAGTCTTTTCACAGCTACAGATGAAAACATAATGATTAAGTAGTCTTGTCACTAGTAAGTTTGGATAATCATTTAATAAATAAATTTATTAAATAAAGTAAAAAAAACTTACACATTCAAACTTTGCAAAATTTGAAATAGTTGCACACTGATACCGAGGTCATCCTGATCCCATCTCATTACACATTTGAACATATAATTCAAACTGTAAAAATAAGAAATTGAAAATACAAACACATTAGTACTTTTGAAATGACGAATACAACATTTATTCTTCATCCAAATGCTTTCTCCAATATTTTGCACATTGGTGGCTCGTCTAACACGTAGTATTTGTGTGACAGTAAGATATCATTGTAATCCTTCATAAAAAAAAAGAGTTAGTGATGTATCTAATGTACAATAAAAAAAATTCAATCATGTCATTATAGAGAGAGGAAGTTGTGAACTTTACATTGGTAAAGTGATTGCAGAGAGTGGTATCTACATAAACTAGTTTGCAGTCATGATCCCTAAAAACTCCAGGCTCAGCAAACAACACCTCGTACAAATTGTACCTCATTTCCATTTCCTATATCTTCTAACTAACATCATCAATCGAAGGTGAAAACGTGAAACTCCTTTGGAGTACATTTGTTACCTACATGACAGTTAAACTTCTATCTCCTTTATTTGCTCCCCTTTCAATACTTTTTTTAGGAGATTAAAGAATCAAGAATTACTCGTTCCATGGGCATGGACCATGGGGTTCTTTCAATACTATAGTAATTCCTTCGAATTCTTCTTACACCGGGATGGTTTTCATTAAAGTTAGCCATTAGTTTTTATCTTTTGCACAAAGAAAAAAAATAATTAAAAATTCTATTTACTTAAGTTTGCTTGGTTGTTATTGTGTGTGTGTGTGTGCATATATATATATATACACACACGTACACACACATACACACATCAATGAAATGCAGCTTCAGCTTTGCCAACGAATATTGCTATGTCATTGTATTGTCTATTCACTTGAATAATTGCACAACTCGTATTTTGATGAATTGTGTTGTCTTGTCGTCTCAATAAATCTCACTGAACACTAAAAATTACTATCCATCCCAATATCAATGATTTGCGCTTTTCCAATAATATTGTTGTGTAATTGTGTTGTCTATTTACTTGAATAATTACACAACTCGTATTTGATGAATTGCGTTGTCTTGTCATCTCAATAAATGTCACTGAACACTAATAATTGCACAACTCATATTTTTATGAAATGGGAAAAAAATCTAATTGATTAGTAACTTATCTAATAGTCTCTTCTTGCTATAAATACGTAGTGGAACAAATAATGGATAACTCATCAACAAATACATATCAATTACTTTCAATTTATTTGAAAAAAAGCTAATGGCATATCACTTTAATGACACAGATGGTCCTTCACCTACACTTCGGGTCCAAGCACTTGATTACGACTGCGAAGAAAACACTAAGTGGAAACTCACTAGAGATGAACGTCTACTGGAATCCATAATCACCGAAAAAAGATATTCGAGAATGGAATCCAAATGAAGGACCGTTACCAGAAAACCGAGTGAAGGAAGCCAAGGATTTACTTAATTGTTGCTTCAAAAATGAACATGCCATTTCCAAAACAGACGTCATAGCCAGGATTGTCCAACTTCAAATCCGTTTCAGGTTCTTCAAAGAACTGACTCGGATCCCGGTACAGTTTGGAACGGGAATGTAAAAATAGTTTTTGGTGATCATAATGTTCGAAAGAAGTTTATGCCTGTAAGTTCTACACTCCCTTTTAAAATATTACAGGTAATTTGAATCTTTCATTATTCTAACTTGTTGTGATGAATACATGATTGTCTAATAAAAAACTATTGCAACGCTTCTGATGAGGAACTCTTGCTCACAAAAATGGAAATACTTTGCGAAGATGTGTATCCAACTAACCACAGTGGAAGCTCTGCGGGTGGAAGTGGGAAGGGCAAGAAACATGCGTAGTGGAGATTGTTGAATGATGTTGGTTGTTTTACTGACAATGCTCTATTTGTTTATAATGCGTTTGTTGTTTCGTTGTGTAATATTTTTCTAATTTGTTATTTTTTATTTCACCAAATCACTCCTGCTACTTCTTGGAAGATTATAATTTTTATGTTTTTATTTTATGGTTGTTTGTTTGCTTTATATATTTGATAACTACTGAACGATAGAAACTTAAAAGTAAACAACGCAAAGAAATTTCAAGACAATTAAAATAAATTACACAATACGAGAAAAGTGAATAAGACTTATTACAATAGCATCGTGAACGCCGACGTCCGATGGTTGGTATCCTCCCTCTGTATGTCTCTCCAAACGAGAGATGCAACGACGTGTATTCTACCAATACCATCTGAGATATCCATGCTCTGTACCCGCACCTCTTCGAACTGGAGTGTCTTGTAGCCTCGTGGCCTCCCGTAAATGTCATGCACGAATCCAGCCACCATGACGTGCAGTCCACTAAACGTAATGATCATGTGCTTGAGAGACATTGTGCAATGCTTCCAAATCAACTATTCTGGTATCTGGTATGACCTGTCGTATACCGAGTTGTCGGGTCACTCGATTGGGAAATTGGAACTCGATAATTGACCAGCATATGAGTGGACACCCACTCAGCCAGTTTGCACTCAAACATTTTTCCCCCAATACAGATATTTCAGGTGCACTCATATCATAGGGTTCCCATGTCCACTGCACATTTCAATAATCATCATCAATTTTCTCCATATTATATTAGTAAAATTATTCAGTAATCTATCTCTAACTCATGCAGCCAATCAAGTGACTCCCAAAATACTCGTAATGTATTCCTAGCGCTCCGCGTATGATTATGTCCTGTAATCCACCTGCGTAAACATTCAAGTCAAGTTATTAAAACGAAATGATTATTAATAGATGCGTAGAGAGTATTACACTTAAAAATTATACCTAGTATCATACGGTGGTATGGGTAACGTGACGTCTTCAGCTGCAACGTAAATGGTCTGATGAAGATCGAGATAAAAGCTCGTGGACTGTCGTCTAACAGCGAAAATTCGGGACCAAGCCAAATATGCAATAAATTCAGCAGACCACTAATCGTCTTCCTCTCAAGGTTCACAGTCAAACACAGCTCACGATACAAACATGCAAGCACAGCACTACCCCAAGTAATATCCAATGCTGTGTCATCATTATCGAAATGACATAAGTAGAGTATGGAAACATAGTTGTTGCTTGTACCGGGCAACAATAATGAACCAAGTAGTAAAAGTGCAATCCCACGCTCGTAATTCATGACCTCGGCCTGCGGGGTGTCATCACCTGGGTGGTGGATTCTGAGATGCTCACTCTATGTCGAGAGTTACAAACGAGTCTCACCTCTCATGTCCTCGTCATAATCAACCTGTAGGCCTATGTAATTCATAAGATAATCAGCACAATACTGCTTGGTACGCTGAACATCATCGACTATCATCGGGGCACCTTCAATCGGAAGACCCCAAATAATAGCAACATCCTGCAGAGATATCTTCGTCTCTCCTACAGACAAATGAAACATATGTGTCTCACGGCGCCACCTCTCAACCAGTGGTGTGATCAAATGGTTTTCTAGCCTGCTTATCTCTCCACAATGTGCGGCCCCGTAAAAACCACAATGATCAAGCACTGACATAAATCGAGTATGCAAACAGTTATCCATGTCATCAAAATCCCAGAAGATAAAAGATGTTGCACGCTTAACCATAAGACCCCTATCAGTCTGACCACGAGCAACGTTGCTCGATCTATGTAAATATTGTTGGGTCAATAGCGGATCATCATGCGGTGATGCCATCTGCAAGATAAATACAAATAAATGATCAAAATCAATATCAGATGAAAAGTTGTAGGTTATAAGTTGATAAAAATTATATGCAATAAAAAAATATTATTTCTCATGGATAAACTAATAAATTCATACAATAAATAAAAAACATATTTAAGGAAATCATACAACAACAATTATTAATTGACATAGCAATGCGAAATACAATATCAAGTAGTGTCAAAGGTTTGTCAACAGAAGAATAAAGTGAATTACAACATCAAGATAAATAATACTTAAGGAATTTATATAGCAATAATTATTAATACACATAGCAATGCGAATTACAACATCAAGTAGCAACAAACGTCTGTCAGCAAAAAAGCAAAGCGAATTACAACATCAGACTCATTGAAAGATTATCGCCTTATCTAACGTCAGTGTCTGGAACTAGAACGTCCACCGCCTTGTGATGTGTTAGCCACCTCTTGCGCACGGTATTATTGTGTTGCGTGTACTTGTGGTTGGTCCATTTAGTTGTGGATCCTACTACCCCTGAGTCATCTAACGGTTCTAGGCCTCCTAGTATCTGGATCATGAACCAATTCAAAACTTGATTCATTCCAGTCCTCCGCGTCGGGCAATGTTCAAAATCCCCAACAGAGTAGGTACACAGTAGTGCTATAATAATCTTTAACATAAACTCGAGGATCCACTCTGAGATCAATGCACGCTCGGATTGCATGAGAGCACGAAATACTACTACTCAACCTTCTACCACAAGAGCATTCTGCGCTCGATAAAGACACTCAAAAGTTCCGAGCACAAACTTCTCTATTGACCCGTGCGAAAACTTCAGCCGTTTGTGCCACCCAATTATATCCTATAACGTGGTAAGATGTCCCAGCATGCTATCTTGAACTGAATATGCTATATATCTTATCAGGCCAAAATTATTGCATGTTATCGACTCTTGTCGCATCGGCCAATCGTTTATAAGAATTTGTGTACTTCGGGCAAATGTGATTTGGACGAAAGTAGTTATTGGGAGCCATCTAGCATGCTTTATCACTCCATTGATGCACTCAGACATGTTGGTCGTCAGGATGCCACACCATTTGGCGCTTTCGTGGGACAGTGTCCACTTGCTGTTATCAATGTCATCCAAGTATGCAAATGCATTTGTATTAATGGATTTAATCTGATCCATTATTTTATGTAAGACTGTAACTCTAGTTTATGCTCTAGATTTAAAACACATATCCTTCAATTTCACAGACCTGGAATGTGTATTGAACTTAGAAGAGACATATCATAAACAAAAACATTAGAAGAGAATGCCGGAACTCGTTGTAGTACACTAAGTAGTCCGACATGTCGATCAGATATAAGACAAACCCCTTCTATGTCGTAAATAATATGTTTTGCAACCATGTGAAGGAACCAATGCCACGAGTTATAACTCTCTGAGTCAACAACTGCATAAGCTAGTGGCAAGACTTGTTGGTTTGCAATTGTACATGCCATCAACAACGTGTGCTTGTACTTTCCAACCAAAAAAGTTCCATCAACACTGATCACTTTGCGACAATGTCTTAAAGAGCCATGTAAACAGCTTGAAGGATGAAGCGGCTCGCACGGGCAACGAGCTGAAAAACACACAAAAATAGACTGAGGAGCTCACACTGCAAAACCAAAAGCTCCAAGAACATGTAAAAACAGCTCGGGAGGAGGGCACGTCTGAAGGTCGGCGGACCTTCCTCACAAGTACGGTCGACAGGAAGCTCGTCGATGCCTACAGGCAAGAGCTCGTAGAGGCATACGAGAAGTCCTCCATCTATTTTGGGTTGATGGCTGCTGGTGCTTCAGAGTGGCTTTTTACAGCCGCTGACATGATCAAAGAGGAGGTCGCCGCGATGAACGTCTCCTACATCCCCGACGTCAAAGCCCTCATCGACAAACTAACTCCCTTCAACAGCTTCAAGGGCGACTGGACGCAGCCAATTGACACAAAGTGGTGGTTATCCTGTCAAAGACGAGCTGTCGTATCCACTGGGTTACTCGCCGAGTTAGAGACGCCATTGGATGACCTGCTCCCCGAGCCCGAGCCAATCACCACAAATCCCCCTGTTGCGACTTCTGCTACCGAAAAAACTGCTTGAAACATCTATATTCTATATCTGCCCGCAACTTGTACAAATAATTTATTATCCCTGCTAGTACTTTCACTTATGTTCATTATCTGCACAACTTTTTAACTTTCAATATACACAACCCTGCAATAAAAACTCATAACAGCAACATACCATATACAAGATAAATCAGTAGGCCGCGCAAAATTACAACCAGCCACACTCCTTCCCATAAG
Organism: Phtheirospermum japonicum; assembly: GCA_014905375.1. Taxonomy (NCBI): domain Eukaryota; kingdom Viridiplantae; phylum Streptophyta; class Magnoliopsida; order Lamiales; family Orobanchaceae; genus Phtheirospermum; species Phtheirospermum japonicum. The sequence continues at coordinate 213,938 of BMAC01000839.1, forward strand.
ATCACCAAGCTCCTAAAATATTCAAACTTCAAACCATAAACAACTACATTAAAAACATGTTAGCTCGCATAGAAAATAACCATTCATAAGAACACGCAAGTCCAGGATATCACTTTCAATCATAAGTAAAACATCATAACCACTTAATCACAGAGAACTAAAATAGCTCACGCAACTTCATTTATTATATATCATAAAACTTTACCAATCTTCCAAAACATAAACTTCATGCGGGAGAAGTGCCCTCCGGTCCAGAGTTACCTTCTCCCGCCATAAAAACCCAACTTCAAAAACACAAACTCATCACACTACTTCACAAACCACAACTGCTCATCATTAACCTCTGATTAGAGTAGATTTGTCCTTATTTTTATTAGTATTTTAGTACGTTTTTCTATTTATTTTTGGTATAAGTTGGATGATTTAAGCATAATTCTGTAATTTTATAATTCTGGCTTATTTTACCGCATTTTGATCTTAATTGATGCAAATAGGTGATGTTTCGTTGTTTTTCACCTTACAGCTAAGTAACCGGAAGAGATTAACACGTAAAAGATGAAGTTCGATGTTCGAGAATAGAAGAAAAAGCTTTCCGGTAAAACGAGTAGAAAACGATCAAGAAACGGACACCGACGCTCAATCGCGTCGACTGACGCGACCGTCGATGCACCGTCGACGCGAGCCATGTCAGCGAGTCATGACCGCGTCATTCGACGCTCCGTCGATGCAACGTCGACGCTACGTTCTGAAGCGTCGATGTTGACGCACCATTGTCGATGCAACGTCGACGTTACCTTCTGAAGCGTCGATGTCGACGCACCCCATCGACGCACCTGCCAGCCGACGCGCGCACCTGCCGACCGCACCTGCCGAGCGCCAGCACGCGTCAGTCGACGCGATGGCATAGAAGTCGGAAATTAGGGTTTCTTGTGCGGCAAGACTTGTAATCTTTATAAAAACCCGCCATATTTCAGGTTTTCGATATATACACGAAGAACAAACACTATCCTAGGGTATTTTAGCATTCAATAACAATAAATCCACGTCTTATAATAAGATTTGGAGACGCGGATCGAGGGTCAAAGTTCTACGCGTCCGAAACACCGATTTCGCGCTCGAGAATCCATCTTTGCCCAAGATCAACGTTCAAACTCCGGAATAGCTGGAACTTTTCATTTCTTTCCTTAGTTTCAATAAGTTTTCTAAACTCTTAGATAATTTTCTAGTTAATTGTTTAGATAAATTCTTAGTTAATTCTAGTTTTAATTAGTTTAATTTTTTCTTATGCTTGGATATTGGATATTGGTTAATTTAGTTTATTTATGCGATTTAGTTTATGCTTAGTTAATAGTTTTTGGATTCGTATGATTCAATTGCTTAGCGATAGTTTCTTAAATTCATGCTTTAGATACGATAATTAGCTCTAAATCTTCGTAGCGTTCAATTGATAATTTAGTTATTCCTCTTAGTTGATAAATTAGAATAATTAGTTTAATCAGCTTTAGTATACTGTTTAGTTCATAATTGATAATCTAGTTTAAAGTAATTAGTTTAATTAGTTTTAGTTTAATTATCATCTTAGTTTATAATGATCGAATCAATCTATTCAAACCCCCAAATGTACATGTATGTTATTCGTAATTGAGAAAAATATTGATAGGACCGAACAGTTATTTCCTCGAGAGATACGACTCGAGTCAAACTCATCACCCTACTGTTACCTCGTACACTTGCGAGCAAACTGACGTCTTTAAAATTAATTATTAAAAACAGGGTGCACAAAAGTTTGAGTCAAAAAATTTGGCGCTGTTGCCGGGGAAGGCAACGAGTAAGAATTAAAGATGTTTTTCGTTTTATTTTCTATTTAATTTATTATTTTATTTGCTTTTAATTGGTTTTTGCCATTTGGTACGTTGACGTGTTGTTGAGTTTATGCAAGGAAGGCGATCACTTCAACGCGACCTTGTGCCATTCATCGACAACATTCACGGTTCAAATCCGCCAAGACCAAGACCCGTTCTTATTCCCGAGGACAATTCCTCGACAGCAACTGGTTTTGCTTGCGATCAAGTTCCCAGCATCATGTTAGGATCACATTCAGTTCGAAACGGCGATTCACCACCGAGATCACCACCACGCCCCATTCGAGCTGGGTATGGTAGTGAACAAAACAAGTCACACTCTACTAGACGCGATGAAAGGAGAAACGAAGGAGTTAACCAGCAGCACAACATAGTCAATCACCCGCTCAACATGGAGAATTTGAGGCAAAACGAAGAGATGAGCGACAATGTCATGCGTCAGCACAACGTCGAGAACGTGGCATTTAGGAATGAGGATGTTTTGCAGCGAAACGCCTATGTTAACAATCAAAGGCACGTGAACGAGTGGTTGGAAAATCAAGATCATGGTTACGAGCAAAATAATTTCGGAAGGAGATACGAGCGCGAGCACCGTTACGCGCATAACGACCACTACGAGAGAGCATATGACCAAGTTCGAGAACCAAGGGGAGATCGAGTACTTAGACAGCGCGACTTGGCACGTCCAAAAGTTGTACCCTTTAGGTCCGCCATTGTTCTTGTACCGACCGCGAGGGTAGTGGAAATTAAACCGCATCAACTCAACCTACTCCCAACCTTTCATGGGAATGCGCATGAAGACCCCTTGGCATTTTTAAATTATTTCGTTGATGAAGTTGGCCGATTCGTAGTTCATGGCCTTCACCCAGAGGAGGTCCAGATGATTTATTTCCCGTACATCTTGAAGAACAAGGCAAAGTCATGGCTACTGTCCTTAGAACCTAGTTCGTTAACCGACTGGGACATGATTAGCGAGAAGTTTCTAAACCAATATTATTCAGCCCAAACGACGGGGCATCTTCGGAGGCAAATTGCTACTTTTGAGCAGTTAGAAGGAGAGTTATTTCACGAAACATGGAAGCGCTACAAGACACTTTTGCAAGCTTGCCCCCACCACAACTATTCTCCGGAGATGACTAACCAGTTCTTTTTCGATGGTTTATTGGACCATGGGAAACGCGAGGTAGAGATAGCAGCGGGAGGAGATTTTGGAGATTTGACAGCACACGAGGCAAGACAAGTGTTGGAGAAGCAAAGTGAAAAGTCCAGACAAACCAACTCTCGGCCTCGTAAGATGAAAGTTAATGAAGTTTCCATCCCCGACCCTGATTTAGATGATGGCAAGTTAGTTAAGGCGAAATGTGAAGAGATTTTCGACGAGAAATTAGCTGCTTGGAAAGGCGAGCGAGCTAGCAAGGCCGCTGCACAGAAAATAGCTGCGAATTGCAACCAGTGTGGATCCCTCCAGCATTTAGCAGACGCATGTCCTAACAACAGTGAGCAGCAAGAAGAAGTAAACGCGATCCAGAATTATTCAAATCAAAAGAAGTACACGCAGCAACGTGACAATCCTCTTTTCAAGTGGGGTCCGGGCAATCCAAGTCATATGCCACCTAACCCACAATATCCATCACCACAGTATGCTCAAGCACCACCAGTGCCGCCACAACAAAATAATTTTCATACGCAAGGGCAGGCGTCGAGTGCAACTCAACCAAATGATCAGCTGTTGGTTTGGCAGCAAAATCAAGTGGCCGAAACGATTAGCAATAGAGAGGGACTTACGAAGGTGAACGCAAAGATTGATGAACTCTCGAAGAAAGTAAGCGGAATTGACCATCTTTCCGGTATTGTTCATGATCTAGCTAAAAACATGGATAGGATGGAGAGAACTATGGGACAAATAGCAACTGATATTGCTAGGTCAAATAAGGAGAATGACAAGCTACCAAGCCAACCGGAGCAAGCATCGGCGACCCACGTCCTTCGCAGTGGGAAGAAGATCGACAATGGCATAGTAGATCAAGATGAGGAGACTGTTTCTAAACCAGTGACAAGATACATAAATCTGCCAATAGATATGTTCCTGGTTCTATTCAAGGGAAAATTTCGAGCGACACCTCTGGCAACGATGAACCGCCGCAACCGAAGCAAACAACGATGCAGTATAAGGATGTTGTTCCATTTCCGAGCCGATTACGTCCAGCAAAGGAGAACAAGAAATTTATGGAGCTGTACAAT
>BMAC01000839.1:219857-234826 GCA_014905375.1 Phtheirospermum japonicum
TGTCTGTGGACTGACGCGGCGTCGACGCGACCCGCGGACCAGCCCAGAATGCATTTTAAGACGGGTTTTGACCCACCAACCCGACCCGTATGCGTGTGACCCGCGGGAAACCCAGAAAACCCTCTTAAAAACAGTTTCTCCCTCCCCTTTTCTCACTTTTCCTCCTTTTCCTAACTTGAAATTTTGATTTTCTTATTCCTTTCCAAGTTCTTAATTTTTTCAGATATACGAGCACTCCAACAATCAAAAACCCAAGAATTCAACCCAGTACCCAGAAATTTGATCAACCAACTTTCATACAAGGCAATTCTCCAAAATGAGCTAGGTGGGTTTGAAGCAAATTCGGGTAATTTCGGGCAACTCTTGTGCTCTACGAACAATCAACGAGGTACTTCGCTTGAAACTATCTTGGAATCATATTATTGTTGTTGTTGGTTGTGTGGGAAGTTTTCGGTGCTAGAATTACTCAAGTTCTTAGTTGGTTGAACACGCACGCCAAGTGTTCGACGAAATTCCCCAAAGAAGCACAAAGTTTTATTTTCAAGGTTTTTCAATCCCGTTCGTTCTCGAATTGTTTGATAATGTCTCGAGAGGGTAAACGTAAAGATATCTCGGGGAAATATGGAGCACCGTTCCCGATTTTCGACAAGAAGGAAGGGGACATGTTCAAGAACATTTGGAAATGGGGATTTGCTACGCACCGGACTTTGAACGTCCAAGGGATTGCGGATGAGGCCTCGAATGGGTCGGACCACCACACCGATCTTTCGCGATATGTGGATGGCCTCGGGTGTGGGTACTTTGCCCAAATGCACTTGCCCGGTTTTCGGGAACTCATGCTCGAGTTTTTCTCGACTTTGGCAATTCGGAACGACGAGACGTTCTCTTGTCGGCTAGGAGGGAATGATGTGGTTGTCGACGAGGAGGTTTTTGGCAACATTTTCAGTTTTCCGACCGTAGGGGACCACCCGGTTGGAGTTCAAGGCTTCGATTTAGCCTCTGTTTGGGGGATGATTACTGGGGGAAACACGGGGGATTGTAAGAGATTTCCTTGCTCGAGGATTCGAGACGACGCCCTCTATGTCGCCTATAAAATTCTCGCGCACATCATTATATGCAAGAATGAGGCCACTTACTCGACGAAAGCCGAGCTTTATGTTCTACAATGCCTCGTTGATGGTCGTCAAGTCCGGTTGTACCCGCTTATTTTTCTAGGACTTTACAATGTCACCAAGGGTACTCCGGGAAGCAAGTCTCCACTTCTCTCATTCGCGCCATACATTACCGGCCTCGCCCATCACTTCGGGTTCGATCCGGCTGGAAGAGGACTTAGCCCGCTTGGGACCTCTTCACTTCCACTCGCGCGTGCGCCGGCACCCTGAGTGAGGTCGTCGACTAGAGGAGGATCTTCGTCACGACTACACGACGAAGACGATGATGACGAAGAGGATATGGATCAAGCCCGCCGTTCTACTTCGGGGCCGAGTCCCGATTGGGGGCAATTTTTTGAGGAGAACCGAGCATTTCAAGTGAAGATGTTCGATAAGCTCCAAATTATCGACGAGAAGATTGATGCGAACCACGACCAAAACCGTCGGAGCTTGAAGAAGATGCGAGCTCGCATYTCGAAGCTCGAGGAGCGATTTGAGGCGGCATACCCCACACCGAGCATGGACGTCGACAAGAACCCCGAGGATGATGAGTCCCGCGAGTTCTAAACTCGTTCTATATTTATTTTTATTTATGCTTTCTTTATAAAAAAAAGGAAAATATAAAATCCAAAAATATTGTTATTTTTTTTTGTTTTTGTGTGTTTTATTTTTCCTTTAGGGCATTTCGTATCACGTACGTTGAAGAAGTGGCCAATTACACAAATCACGACTAGCGGCTCGACTACTATTATTTCAGGGATGTTTTCTTTTTCCTTCCTCTTTTTGATTTTTGGATGTATTTGTGGCAATCCGGAGATTGCCCGGATTTTTAGAGAGGGGGGTGGTCGAGTGTGATTTGTATTGATTAATTGTATAATTTTATTTGATACTTGGCCTGTAATAATTATATGCTTAAACGTGATTAATTACTATTTCTACGCTTAATTGTGTTTGTATGGCTTGCCTGTCGAAGTTGACTAAGTGTGATTATTTGTTTTCGTCTTTGAGCGTGCATAAGTGCATAATTTTTCAAAATTTATTATTATATATTGTAAAATGGTACTTGGACGCAATCGATTTCGCAAAACCTTAAAAACAGCTTCAATTCAAAAAATTTCATGCAAAAAGCCAGTGAGTAGCCTGAGTGTTTATCATCATTGCATGTACATGAATAAGTTTCAGTTTTGATATCTCTTTGAAACCGCTGTGTGTAGTCGACTTTCAAAATGAAGTTAAGGCGCATATAAAACCTTATTCCGGCCATATCCATATATTTTTAGCCACTATAAATTCCGAATGAGCCAATCATAGCCAAATATCCATGCCTATAGCCATGAGTGTTTCTGAGACGACCCTACAACCCATTAAAAGCGTGGGGTAGGAGTTCGTTATTTTATTGGTTATTTGAGTCTTGGGAATTTTTATTAGGGATTTATTAATTTTGTAATTAAGGACCACCATCTAAAAAAAAAGAAAAAAAAAAAAAAAGAGGAACCCCATAAAAAGAATAAACGGGGGAAAAAAAAAAAAAATGATAAGAAAGATGGTGGGTCTTGTGTTATTAATTGCCTACGCGCTTGTAAAGGCTTGAGTTTAATTGTTTATTTTATGAAGCCTTATGTTTAAAAGGCAAAAGAGTTGTGATTAAGTGGTTTGAGCTTATAGTCGGTTTTACGGTTTGCGAGTTGGGAAATAGCCTATATTTAAAAGGCTAAGTTATGAGTGTTTAGTGAGGTTTTTATTTTTGTACGAGGTGAAGCAATTTGCTTCGTGATTAGATTAGGTTGGGTGAGTTATATAGCCACACGACTTATATATTCCATACCCGTCCAAAGAGCCTTACATTACAACCCGTAAAGACCTTTTCTGATTCTTAGTTTTGATAGCACACTTAATTTGCGATTGAAAAGAGATTGATTTTCTGTGCTTATTTACTGTGCTTGTAATTGTATGATTTGAGTGTATACACGTCCCATGCAGAAAATACTTGAGTGCTTTTGAGCGTACTTATATATATTATCTTCGTGAGGAAGCATGATTTTATTTTGAAGCGACAATGTAATAATGGTCAAGTGTTTGACGTTGCGTGACTTGTACCTATATTTTCAAAATTACGTATGTAGCATAGCACGACTCTTTGCTTGAACTTATTTTCATTCTAGTTATACTTCGAAATTATCGTTTGTTCGAGGACGAACAAACCAATAAAGCGTGGGGTAGTTGATTAGAGTAGATTTGTCCTTATTTTTATTAGCTTTTTAGTTCGTTTTTCTATTTATTTTTGGTATAAGTTGGATGATTTAAGCATAATTCCGTAATTTTATAATTCTGGCTTATTTTACCGCATTTTGATCTTAATTGATGCAAATAGGTGATGTTTCGTTGTTTTTCACCTTACAGCTAAGTAACCGGAAGAGTTTAGCACGTAAAAGACGAAGTTCGATGTTCGAGAATAGAAGAACAAGCTTTCCGGTGAAACGAGTAGCAAACGATCGAGAAACGGAGACCGACGCTCAGTCGCGTCGACTGACGCGACCGCACCGTCGACGCGAGCCATGTCAGCGAGTCATGACCGCGTCAGTCGATGCTACGTCGACGCTACGTTCTGAAGCGTCGATGTCGACGCACCATTGTCGACGCAACGTCGACGCTACCTGCTGAAGCGTCGATGTCGACGCACCCCGTCGACGCACCTGCCAGCCGACGCGCGCACCTGCCGACCACACCTGCCGAGCGCTGCCGACCAAGTCTGCCGAGTCCCGCCGAGCGCCAGCACGCGTCAGTCGACGCTACGTCGACGCACCGTCGACGCGACGGCCCAGAATTCGGAAATTAGGGTTTCTTGTGCGGCAAGACTTGTAATCTTTATAAAAACCCGCCATATTTCAGGTTTTGGGATATATACACGAAGACACAACACTATCCTAGGGTATTTTAGCATTCAATAACAATAAATCCACATCTTATAACAAGATTTGGAGACGCGGATCGAGGATCGAAGTTCTACGCGTCCGAAACACCGATTTCGCGCTCGAGAATCCATCTTCGCCCAAGATCAACGTTCAAACTCCGGAATAGCTGGAGCTTTTCATTGCTTTCCTTAGTTTCAATAAGTTTCCTAAACTCTTAGATAATTTTCTAGTTAATTGTTTAGATAAATTCTTAGTTAATTCTAGTTTTAATTAGTTTAATTATTTCTTATGCTTGGATATTGGATATCGGTTAATTAGTTTATTTATGCGATTTAGTTTATGCTTAGTTAATGGTTTTTGGATTCGTATGATTCAATTGCTTAGCGATAGTTTCTTAAATTCATGCTTTAGATACGATAATTAGCTCTAAATCTTCGTAGCGTTCAATTGATAATTTAGTTATTCCTCTTAGTTGATAAATTAGAATAATTAGTTTAATCAGCTTTAGTATACTGTTTAGTTCGTAATTGATAATCTAGTTTAAAGTAATTAGTTTAATTAGTTTTAGTTTAATTATCGTCTTAGTTTATAATGATCGAATCAATCTATTCAAACCCCCAAATGTATATGTATGTTATTCGTAATTGAGAAAAACATTGATAGGACCGAACAGTTGTTTCCTCGAGAGATACGACTCGAGTCAAACTCATCACCCTACAGTTACCTCGTACACTTGCGAGCAAACTGACGTGCTTTAAAATTAATTATTAAAAACGGGGTGCACAAAAGTTTGAGTCAACCTCGTACGGGAGAAGTGCCCTCCGGTCCAGAGTTACCTTCTCCCGCCACAAAAAACACAACTTCAAAAACACACTCTCTTCACACTACTTCATAAACCACAAAAACACAACTTCAAAAACACAAACTCTTCACACTACTTCACAAACCACAACTTCTCAACATTAACCTCGTACGGGAGAAGTGCCCTCCGATCCAAAGTTACCTTCTCCCGCCAAAAAAACACAACTCCAAAAACACAAACTCTTCACAAGATCGCCTGGTCGGGAGAAGTTCCCTCCGGTCCAGAGTTAACTTCTCCCGCCACAAAAACACACTTTCACTTAAAACAGCCTCTTATCACAACTTTCCATCATAAAACACACTTTTTCCACCCCAACTAACTCTTATACGGGAGAAGTGCCCTCCGGTCCAGAGTTAACTTCTCCCGCCACAAAACACCCGAACCCAGCTTCTAGGCATAATATTTTTCAAATGACAGACATTCTAGCTCCTGGGCAAGATTTTTCCAACTGCATCTTCCAGTATATACGCGCCTCCTCGCAACACTTTCATTATATTGAATGGCCCAACCCAGTTTGGTTCCAGCTTCTTAGTCATCCGCAACGCATCAGCTCGCCTGCATACCAGGTCCCCGACCTGAAAACAACGATGCTTGACCCGTTTATTGAAAGCAGCCTGTATCTTTTATTTATAACACTCTACCCGAGCTGCCGCTCTATCTCGTATCTCATCAATCGTCTCAATCGCTCCCCGAACTAATCTCTCATTTTCTTCAACATTAAACGTTGTCAGCCGCTGCGAGCCTCCCACTATCTCTGCTGGAATGACCGCGTCCATTCCATATACCAAATTGAATGGCGACTCTCCCGTGGAGGTCCGGGGAGTTGTTTGATAGGCCCATAGGACTGATGCGAGCTCCTCCTCCCACAACCCGCCTGTTTTCTCCAATCTCATCTTAAGTCCCTGCACAATTATATGATTAGTAACCTCCACTTGGCCATTAGCTTGGGGATGTGCAACAGAAGCAAATCGCTGCTTCATCCCCATCTCTTTGCACCACTTTCGCATCTTTCTCCCATTAAACTGGGTCCTATTGTCTGACACTAACAATCGCGGTACTCCAAACCTGCAAAATATGCTATTAAAAATAAAATCCATCATATCATGCTCGCTTATCCCTGTAACTGCTTCGGCCTCCACCCATTTCGTAAAATAATCAATCGCCACTACTAAATTCTCCTTGTTGCCCGGGGTTTTTGGAAAAGGTCCCACGATATCGATCCCCCATTGAGCAAACGGGCACGACGAATTCATAACCATCATCTCTTCAGCTAGTATGTGAATAAACGGAGCATGCATTTGACACTTTTTACACGTACGTACCAGATCGCTAGCCATAGCCTTCATTCCTGGCCAAAAGAAACCTGCTCGCAATGTTATTCCTACTAACGCTTTTTCTTTCGCATGGTCACCACAATATCACTCATGTATTTCCTTTAACACTTCCAATCCTCGCTCTTTAGCTAAGCATTTCAGAAAAGGTCCAAAACGCGACCTCTTATATAATTCATCATTAATTACACAAAAACAAGCCGCTGTCCTCACCTCCTTCGTGGTCAATATCTCTGCGCCATCCTTGGCCTTGACAAAAACATCCCACACAGGTTTACGCCAATCATCTCCCACTTCGAGCTCCATAACCTCCTTTCCTTTCTCCACACTACTATGGTCCAGCTCCATCAATGTGATTTTTCGAGTATCACAAGTTCCCAATGCTCCTGCTATTCGAGCGAGCTGATCAGCCCGGGTGTTCTCGGCTCGCGGCAGGTGTTCCAGCTTAAACTCCTCGAAACGAGCTACATCTTCTAGCAGCTTACCCAGATATATCGCCATGCGCTCTTCTTTAGCCTCAAAGGAACCATCGAACTGTCGGGCTATCAGTTGTGAGTCTGTATATGCCCACAACTTTCGTGCTCCCAAATCACTCGCCATTATAAAATATTAGGTTACCAAATATATGGGGTACTAATCTCAAAATAGAGATCAACGACCTGAAATAGATTCTGAATATGTCACAGCGACCTGCCAAGCCTTCAACGATCCTCCTAGCGACCTGGATGGTCCTGCAAAACAGCGCCTTAAACGGATCGGATTTCGAGCCCGTTAAGGCCCTCCGATGCTTAAGTTAATAAGCAAGATCCACTTCAACTTCAACTTCAAATATAGGATAATAATACGATAAAGTCAAATCAACTTAGAGATTAAAGAGAGGTATGCACCTTCTTTTATAGTGATAGGAGAAGTGTCCCCCGGTTTAGGGTTACCTTCTCTTACCACTACTACAGAAATAAGAATTTAAGGCGGTTTTTTTTTATTTAACGGCGGTTTTAAAACCGCCTTAGTATCCACCGCCGTAAATATTTACGGCGGTTTTGAAAACCGCCTTAAAAAGTTAGGATTTACGGCGGTTTTAGTCTATTATAACGGCGGTTTAGAAACCGCCTTAGTATATACAGTTTCAACGGCGGTTTTGTAGAACCGACGTCGAAATATCAAATTAACGGCGGTTTATAAACCGCCGTAGAACAATACCTATTTAAGGCGGTTTATCTACCGCCGTTAAATATATTATACTACGGTGGTTTTCGAACCGCTGTTAAATATATTTTTCGACGGCGGTTTTTGAAACCGCCGTTAATTAATGTTTTTGACGTCAGTTCTAAAAATCGACGTTAATTTGTGTTTTTTACGTCGGTTTTTACAACCGCCGTAAATAGTTCAACTGAACCTGCGCTGATTTCTTACCTTTTTTTTTTTTGAAATATCTGAAATGAAAATGAAAATTGAACCGCTGATTTAAAATGCAACCAAACTAATAAGCAATTCAACCAAATTCATACACAGATTAAGCAATCTAAATTACAACCAAATTGAAAAATAATTCAATCAAATTCATCATCCACAACTAAACGACCCAAAATGCAATCCAATTCAATCAAAAATGTAATCCAACTTTGAAACGACCCAAAATGCAAACAAACTTCAAAACAGTCCAACAACCAAACTTCAAAACAATCCAAAACAATTAATTCACAATGAAACCTAAACTTCAAGAGTATACATCTACTACATACCCCAACCATCCATTATAAATGTCAATGAAATATCTCGACCATTGATCTTGTATTTCTTTGATACTATCAGCACTGAATAGTTGGTCACTAAACATCTGCAAATAATATTTAATATATGTATTTAGCAATAATGAAATTAAAAAAAAAAGAGTTACAACATTCTTGCTATAAAATAAAATATTATAAATATTACCTCTTGCCAATTTTCCGTAATACCCACTCGAACAATAGTCCACATCCAAAGCATGACATAATAACCCGACTCCCAAACTTCATCTTATTTATTACACTGTGAGAGAAACATAAGGTTTCATTGAAAAAATAAACCCTTCGATGACCATGAATGTAACAACCAAATATATTCAAAGAAACGTAATACGTTACCTTTGGAAAAAGCCAATTAACCCCTTGCTTAGATTTATTCAAATGCGCACCACTCAACATCTTAAATGGGGTAACAACACTATTAAAAAAAATATAGAAATATTATAGCACATTATAACAATACACGTTATATTATAACAATATCCAAATTTATTGTCCCCAATTTCACAAAATTAAACAATATAATCCGCCGTTTAGAACCAAATTCAAAAAACAAATCCAAAATGCAACCAAACTTACCAATGACGTTATAACAATCTATTGTACCAATTTAAAAAATTACAGTTTAGTTCTTAAATTATTAAAACAATCTATTTCATGCTTAGAACCAAAACATACGTTCACATTCTATATGTTGTAAGTATTTTAAACTAGAGTTTACCTTTGTACTAGCAATTTGATGTTTTGAGTCGGGCTTATCGTGATTTGAACAAAGCCACACAACAGTCCCTTCTTGAGGCAAAATTACAAAGAGTTGCCAATGTTGCCTGCATTTTGAAATGAATTATATTAAGAAGTATTCATACAACCTACAGTAATACTACAACTTATAGTTTAAGTTGTACTTACTTATGATTGTATGCTCCCAGGTATATTTGCTTTTTATATTCCTGCATATGTTTGAGCATGGACGGGACCAAAGTGCTTGCATGTTTCTTGTTACCTATATTTTGTAAGGATAGAGGCTCAATGAATCCATACACAGCATCCGATCGGTTCTCAACAACGAGTGAATTCAAAAACCTAACATATCCATGACAACAAGTAATCAATCAAAGTTATAAATCAATTAATGAACCTAAAAATTAATTAAATAAAGAATTAAAATATACTTACAGGATCCAAAGTTGTACATTCGAGATTTGAAGACACGTTTTCCTTGCACAAAGTCCAAAATTTCTTGGAAATGAATGGTCACTGGGATGTCATTCTCAAATCCAAAAATGCTTGCATCACATGGAACCCGAAATGGACGCTTATAAAGGCGAGCAGAAATAGTAAGCAATTCAGGAATGGGGTTATCAACACTCCGACCTTGTTTTGTTGGTCGCTCGGTATCCTAAAACATTAAACATAAATTAATAGTTATTGACACTCTATTTTAGTGTAATTAGCAAATAAACAATTATTACCTGTGTTGACATAGGCTTCATAATATAACATCTGCTTCCTTTTCCCACTCATCTAGCTTCAAAGGGTCAACAACTTTCGTACATATATCATTGAAGAAATAAGACAAGCGAATTATGGCATGTCTTACCTTTTTTGGCAAAATATCACGTAAAGATACTGCTAGGAGTTGTTGCATCAAGACATGACAATCGTGAGACTTCAAGCCAACCAATTTAAGGTCTTGCATTGAAACAAGACTCTTGATATTGGAAGAGTGTCCTTGTGGCACTTTCACGCCTCGTAGAGACTCACAAAACTTTTGTTTTTCTTCTCTCGACAAAGTATGACATGCCGGGGGTAGATATATTTTATTTACAGACGATATAGGGTGCAAGTCTGGTCGTATACCCCTATGAGCCAAATCTTGTCGAGTCTTAACGTTATCCTTCGTCTTGCCCTTAATGTTGAGAAGTGTGACGATCAGACTATCACACACATTTTTCTCCACGTGCATAACATCGATGCAATGTCTCACCTCCAGATAGCGCCAATATGGAAGATCGAAAAAAATTGACCGCTTTTTAAAAATTTGTTTTCTCACTAGCCCTCTTTTGGGTCTTCCCGAAGACCGTATTAATGTCCTTCACTCGATCATATACCTGCTGACCAGTTAGTGGTGCTGGCCCAGACCCTTTCTCGACAGTTCCATCAAAAGCTTTTTTCAATCTACGATATGGGTGATCACGTCGGAGCCACCGCCTAGAACGAGTGTACACAGTCTTTCCCCCATGTTTGAGCTGTAGATAKMTCGTTTYGTCTRCACATATAGGACATGCGAGATGGCCCTTGTTACTATACMCGCTCAAGTTTMCATATGCTGGAAAATCATTAATGGTACAAAATAAGAGAGCACGCAATTTGAATRTCTGCCTTCGGWACCCATCAAATATGTAAAMACCCTCCTCCCACAACTTTTTYAAGTCCTCAACCARGGGTTGTAGATAAACATCTATGTCATTTCCGGGTTGTTTTGGTCCCGAAATCATCATAGAAAGCAAGATAAATTTTCGTTTCATACACAACCATGAAAGTAGATTGTAAATAACAAGCAAAACGGGCCATGAACTGTGTTGACTACTCAAATTACCATACGGATTCATTCCATCTGTAGTAAGTCCAAGCCGAAGGTTTCGGGATTCGCTTCCAAAATCTGGAAACAAACTATCAATTTTCTTTCACTGAGAAGAATCTGCCGGATGTCGCAGCTTTCCATCGCATTTTCTCCCATCTGCATGCCACGTAAGGTTCTTTGCATCTTCTGCATTAGCAAACAAACGTTTAAACCTAGGAATGATCGGAAGATACCATACCGCTTTCGCTGGGGAACGTCGGTTAGTGCTCTCGAAGCTACTACATTCACCCGATCTCTCTTTGTACCGTGATACCCCACATCTAGGGCACTTATCTGATGACTCGTACTCATTTCTGTATAATATACAATCATTACTACATGCGTGTATCTTCTTGTACTCCAAACCCATCGGACATAATATCTTCTTTGCCTCGTAGTGGCGGCTTGGCAAATTGTTATCTTCTGGAAACATCATATTCAACTGCTCAAGCAATTCAGTGAAACTTTTGTCACTCCACCCATTGCGTGCCTTAATATTGACTAGTGTTAACATTGCTGACAAGCGTGTGAAGTTTTTACACTCAGGGAACAAAGGCTTCTCTGAATCACTCTTCAAAATATCATGCACATGTGCTTCCTGAAAGGATTCTTGACCAACGTCACGTATCATATCCTCAAGTTTGTCCTCGTCTTGAATTCGATCATCGACATCTCCACGAGTGCGTTGGCAATAAGCTTGCTCAGTTGTCTCGAGTGGAATGTCGAACACTTCGCCATGCCATGTCCACACCGTATAATTCTTGTTTATTCCATCACACAGAAGATGTTCCTTGGTCTTATGGGCTTCATGTCGTCTCCCATTCAAACAGTTGATACAAGGACACAAAAACTTGTCACTAGGTTCTAATTGATTCACTTTAGCAAATTTTATAAAAAAACTCCACTCCATCTTCATATTCCTTGCTTACGCGGCTTGCATTCATCCAACTCCGATCCATCTATTGTACGAGATCGAAGAGTTAAATACAATGAAGTATTTAATGTATTTATAGTTTGATTTTTCCATAATGCTAGGAATTTTCATTAATGTGTGTGTGTGTGTGTGTGTATATATATATATATATATATATATATAATTTAGATGACCTGTTTTTATTGTTTCTTTATAGATCACATACAAATATTTGCTTATGTCTGTTGTTTATGGTGGATCGCAAATTAGGTCCAGACATGATCTTTATATTTGATCAACTTATGACGTTGCATCCTATTTGAAATTATATATCAAGCACACAGATGTCATATCTTATTTAAATCAATATGATGGAAAATATGTTTTTGTGAGTGTGTTGCATCTTATTTGAAATTCTATATCAAGCGAGCAGATGTGAGTGTGTTAGTATGTGTCAGAACTTATTTAAATCAATATGATGAAAAATATTGAAAATTTGTAAACATTAAGATGTCAAGTATAAACGCAGGTAGTGTTTATGAAAATTTCAAGAACCTCTAAGTTTTTTGTAATCAAGCCAAACCAAAAGGGTAATCTTTAATTATCCCTAATACTTAACCCATTAACTTTTCATCCAACCTTTTTCTGTTTACAAAAAGAAACCAATAAAAATACATTAAAAATACCAAAAACTGGAAATGATCTTGAAATTAAACCGAAACAAGCCCTTAATTATCAATAATGAAATCCTGAAGTTTTCCAAAACGCACATAAACATCAAACCAAAAACTACATCAATTCATCCTCGTTCGTTTGACAATCTTAGTGATTAACTTTGAGCTGAGACTTTTAGTCTAACAGTGACTTCTTAGCCTTTTAGGGTAATTACAAATAGTTCCCTTGAGGTTTTGACCTATTTGTTTTTTTAAATTACAAAAATTACCCCAGCCGTTTTAATTCAACGTTAAATAAAGGGGCTAACAGCGTTAAATT
The DNA here is from genome assembly GCA_014905375.1 of Phtheirospermum japonicum. Lineage (NCBI taxonomy): Eukaryota > Viridiplantae > Streptophyta > Magnoliopsida > Lamiales > Orobanchaceae > Phtheirospermum > Phtheirospermum japonicum. Next base: position 232,430 of record BMAC01000839.1, read on the forward strand.
ACAAAAATTACCCCAGTCGTTTCAAAGGTCAAACCTACCTCGGGAATACCTTTTGTAATTATCCCTACAAAATATAAGTACTAATCAAAATGATTAACCGTCAAAATGATGTAACTTCAGAGTGATTCCAATATCCAATCATCCTCTTAAACCTTGAATTGAACACACAATTCAAAGGCGTGACCGACAGGTGGCTGGCTATTTCGTGCAAATCCGAGCTCCAGGTAAATAAAAAAAATAACAGTGAAATTATAATTCCAAGAATCAGAAAGTTACCAATGGTTGGTCTAAGTGTGCTCCTTATCTTCAAGATTTCTGGATGAGGAATTATGTACCCTAATGCTCCAATACCTCTAGCTACTCGTACTTTGGAACCATCCTCTAAGTATCTAGTTCCAACCTTGCAAGGTTTCCTAAAAACAAAAATGCAAGCCACCATTATAGAGAAATTAAGAAAAAGAGTTGATTAAACTAAAATAAAATTCAGAAGTACATCAAATACAAACTATTGGATCATTTCATCAGAATCGGAATATACGAGGTATCAATGTTGTTTCAGATGGATCAACATCCCATTGATTTTCATATTGTACCACCGTCTCTTCTCCAATATTTAAGTTCAAGAAGACATTGCCAAAAGCCTGTTTATTCCATCTCTATAGGACCAAATGCAATATTCTGAGTTTTAATTCTAAATTTTTCATCCCAGATGTGCCAGAAAGATCACTGTAAGTAGTTTAAACAATGTTAAGAAAGCCATGATGGTTTGTACACAGGATAAAAACCTGAAGGTTGGGACTCTCTGTGACTACATAGCCTTTATATATAGAGAGAGAATTTTAGAGACAATGGCAAAAGCCAAAACACAGTTCCATATGGCACTAATATCTATGCAACAATTCAAGTGACTTTGTATTGAACATATAGCTTTTTTCAACAACAATCTATTTTTTTCTGCAGTTCATAAAAATTACTCGTATACAAATGCATCTTAGTCAAAACTTAACTATCGAAAAGCAATTAAGTATTGTCAATCAAAATCAGCACAAAAAAATCTCCAATCCAATAATAAATGTCAGGTGACCAATTATTGGATCATTTCATCAGAATCGGAATATAAAAATGTCTACACGGATTCARCRAGAAATATTATGACTRCAGCAATTAAAAATCTAATGCAAAAGGACTCCAATTTCTTCCTTTTCTCATTTCTATTTCAGTGTCTTTGATAATCTTAACAGACTAATTAAAACCATGAAAAAATATATGTAAAATCAATAATTTTAAAAGAAAAACTATCAAGGAACTCACAGCTGGATCCTTATATGCGGCTTCTAGTAGATAGACTTCATATCTGCAATAAAGCAAATGGAAGATGAGTTAAGCAATACATGATAGATATAGTACAAATTAAAGATCACAGCATGTGTAGCAAGCACAAAAGCACATAAATATATAGGGACAGCCCAAACAAGTGTTGAAGTAACATTCCCTTTGAACCAAGTTAATCAATTTGGGAGACAAATATGTCCATTTCCCTTTTATTCATCGACAAAATAATTGTTTCCCTTTTTCTGGTGGATAACCCACTTCACCTTGCTGTGCTTCAGTGATAAGGACTGAATTACCAGCCTTAGGCCCAACAATCATTATTGACAACCAAACAATGAAAAAACATACCATCTTCACAATGCAATTTGTAAACGAGAAACCAAAATCAATACGGCTGCAAGATGTATATAATGCACCAACTCATCTTACTAACTCAATAGGCTTGTTTAAGGAAGAGGAATGTTGCATACTGTGACTCTATATGATTTTTTTTAGACATTTATTCCGAAAAAATTTCCCCCAAAAATCAGGGTTTTATTTTTTACAACACAAGTGGCCATAATTTAAAGGAAATTCTCACACACAAATAATTAATAAATAAAGAAAGGAGAACCTGGAATGGACGAGTGACATGAAATTAGTAATTTGACCATGAAAATAGAGCTCTCAGCTATTCACATTCAGAATTGAGATCAAGTCCGAAAGCCCTAATTAAAAACCAATATCAATTTCCAAATCCCTAAAGTTAATCACTAATTGAGAAGAAAATCAAAAATGGAAGCTTACACGAGGATGAGTTACACTGTTGGAGACGAAAACGGGGCTGACTCTGACGGAGACAGGAGAGAAGCAACAGCGCGCCGCTAGGGGTTAGAATCGTCGACGGCCGAACGTTTCCCTTGAATGCTTCTGAGCGTATTTTAGGGATAAAATGCTTACGAAATTTTGGGGATAAAATTTGGTAGTGAATTCATTTTATTCTGAGAATGCTAGCGTATTTGGGAATGCTTCTTGTTCATAGCAATTTTGAAGAAAAAACGGATAGAAATGGCTGTGTTCTTATTC
>BMAC01000839.1:234933-245794 GCA_014905375.1 Phtheirospermum japonicum
ATGTGTAACGTTTACGGCGGTTCATTTAAAACCGCCGTTAAAATCAGCTGATAGCCAATTTTAACGTCGGTTTTGAGGAAACCGCCGTAGAAAAACCTTTTTAACGGCGGTTATTTCCAGAACCGTCTTTAATTAACAGCCTTAGAAAGCTGTTTCTGTAGTAGTGTACCATAATTCCATAAATACTACAACTCTTTAACCGACTCGATATTAGGATTCCTCCTATATGTCAAGTTCCCATAAATAACAAATCTCTTACTGTGATAGGTCTGGGCCCATTATACAGTCCACCAAAAACCCTATAAACCACTCACTTTAAGCCCATAGGCTCAATATTTACAAAACCCATACCCGAGCTCAAGTACACAGCTCAAACCCCAAGAGATCGCGACCTTATATGAGAACTCATCATCATACTATAGGTCGCTAATCTACAAACCAACTCGCTCACTCTGCCACTGAAACCACTCAACTCGCTCACCTCACAGAGGAACACCCTCTCCAGTAAATGAGGTCACTTACCACAAATACACTCATATATCAAATAATATTACGTATGAACATTATTGTCCGCATCACATACTAATCTGATTATTGTAAACTTAAATTTCATGCTACATCATATAATCATGTATTTCATGTTACATCATGTATTCGATGTTATATTTTGGAAAACTACCATTTCTCAGTTAATGTGGTTTAATAGTAACTATCAGATCAATTTTAAATTTTTTATATTAAAAGATTTACAGTTATAAATATAGGAGGGGTGAGAATATGGTGCATTGAAGGCAGAGTAGATATAATCTGAATTACATACTATTTTGGATTAGATGCGATGCTATTAAAAAAAACTGACTTAAAATTGTGAATCTAAATTTCATGTTATTTCATACAAATTGAAATTCCATGCTACATATTGTTTGATTTCCTACTTATTTAAAAAGCTATGCGCAAAAATAACGCCATTTTTCTTTCTTTTTTTTAATGCAGAACGAAAATTGGGTACCAATAAGTCAAGTAAGAGATTAACTTAGATTTATTTAGAGGTAATAGAGTCAATTTGTATTTATAATCTATTAATTAATAATATTAATTTTACCTAAATGGAACAAAACAAATGAAAGTGACTAAATGGTACATACAATTTCCATTTTGGCACTAAATGGAAATTTCCTCTTTTTAATGTAAAAGTTACACCTTTGTACGTACAAGTAATATTATTAAGGAATTTCCTCAATTTAATGAAAAGTTACACCTTTATACGTACAAGTAATATTATTATTAAAGAGAAAGCTAATCCATCACTAACTAATAAATAAAAAATATTATTTTAAAATAATAATAATAATAATAATAATAATAATAATAATAATAATAATAATAATAATAATAATAATAATAATAATCATCTCGGCTCCCTAATACTCGCTCATTTTCGCTCCATTCCTGTTTCAAGTTATCTTGGCTGGAAAGCATTAGGCCCACAACACTAAAGAAAATTTGAAAGAAAGGCTCGTAGAATCCCACTATTCGAGTAGATTGAAAGAAAATATTCAATGATTGTTAAAACTCACCATCTTCCCGGGAAGCAGTTGCTTAGAATATTTGTACAGTTGGGTGAAACAATCGATGAATTGACTAGTAAATTTCTCAAGTAAATACTCTCCCGTCTTGTTTTATGTCTTCAATTTGAAATTTTTTTATCCCATCTTGTTTTATATGTCGCAATTTGAAATTTTTTTATCCTGTTATATTTGTTGTGTTTTTATTTTCAATAGATAATTATTATTATTTTTTACTTTTCAATAAAAAATAAATATTATTTTATTATTTTTACTCCAATTTTTATTATTTCATACTTTTAATTATTTTAAATAAAAAATTATTATGATCATTTGATACCTATAATTATAACACCAATTATCTTTTTTAATCTCCGTGAAATGATCAACTGCGACAGATAGAATAGGATGGAGAATGTGCTTGTTAAAAAAAAAATTTACTCCCTCCGTCTCAATCTATCTATCGCAGTTGAACATTTCACAGATATTAAGAAAGATGATTTGTATTATAATTATATGTATTAAATGATCATAATATCATTTTGTTTATAATAATTAAAAGTGCAGAGTAATAAATTCAGGGGGAAAAGTAGTAAAGTAAATTTTACTTTTTATTGGGAATGTAAAAAGTAACAATGATTATCTGTTTAAAATGTAAATGTGACAGATAGAATGAGATTAAAAAAACTCCAAATTGCAGACAGATAGAACGAGACGAGAGAGTATATACCATCTAATTTTATTTTTTTTAAGGGGTCATTGGACCCTACTTGAAAGGCTTTAGTATACCTATGCACCTAACCACTAAGGTTGTGTTTGGGTATCATTTCAATCCTTTAGTTTAATTTTAAAATTAGATTTATTTTCCCTTTACAAATTTAATGTGGGAGTTGAAATAAGTAAATTTTTTACCATCTATCTCATTCCACATTTTTACTGCTATGCTTCATAAATATATATGATGTATGCTGAACTTTCAGATGTTAGTATGTTTTCAGGTGTTTCAGGTGTGAAATGTGAAGGAGTCTCTTACCCTTATATAATGTTTTCAGTGGGAGGTTACAGCAATGACGTCTTTAAAGGCGTCATTAAGTCATTCAAACAGGCATCATCTTGAAGCATGAACCTGGGCAGGTTTAGCGTGCACATGCATTGCATGTTGAGTTCGTACGTTTTGGAAACGTACCTGAATGGTCAGGTGAAAAGTAAAGTGCTAGCCGTTTTTGTAACGGTCAGGAGTTCAAAAGATTCTCAGGTGCGTGTAAGTTCAAAAAGTACGCAACTAAAAAGGAAGCCTGGGTTGAACCAGGACCCCCACACAGACACCTCAATCGGACCAGTCAATTCGGACCAATTGCCCAAGTCCTAAGTCCCAAGCCCAGGACCAAGGTTCAAGGTCCAAAGTCCGGGTCTGGGACCGGGCTCGGATCCACTCGGCTCAGCCATCGACTTCGTCGAAGGTGGACGGGCGAACCCAAGTCTAAGAGCCCGCGTGAGCTTTGTTCACACAAAGTCCACAACACCAACCGACCCACTTGATGTCCACTAATGAAATGTAATCATTTTTAAACTCCCTTCCACATTGATTAACTTTCAATGTGGGATACACAATAATGCACTTAAGCAACTGTTCAACTTTCAAGCATCATTTCTCACTCACCAATAATTGGATTTGAGAAATTCAAAATGCTACGATTATCTACACGACACGTAGATCGAGCCTATACAATTCGTTAACACGAGTTTTCTCTGTACCATTAAATTTATTAAATACAATTTACAACAATCCCTACATGGGTGAGAATATCCAAAAACAAAACAATGTATGCAAATACGTAGCTCAGTCCTTAAGAGACAATAGAGAATAGGGATAGGTGGCTTGTGGCCTTGAATCCTCCTTAGTTAATACTACCAAGCATACCGGCGGATTAGTAACATAATTCTTGAACTATTCCCCTTTGTGTACACTAGACAATAGTACCAACCCACTAAGATCTCAGAATTCTTCCGTTCTCACGTTTGTGTCCGTTTCTGGCCATGGACAACTTCTTTGGATTCATAAGCATTCAGTAGAAGCGTCCCTCACTTCTCACTTAAATATGTGATTCTTAAACGAGTATTCTGTCGTACTCAAGTCAAAAACCTGCACAAGAATCATTAAAAATCAGAGATTTATCCTCACCACATGACATATTAAAAACTCTACTTTTGCCCTTAAGGAATAAGGTCGTAGAGTTTTACTTACCCAGACTTTTATAGTTTAGTTTTCCCATTGAACCAAGTTTGTGGGATCTCCACTCATCATGGTTGGGTTTCCACTACAATCATCTTTAAGATGTGGACTTCACTCACGTTCCTTCAAGCAACTTATACATCTGATCTCGAACTATGTTTTTAGTTAATGGATCCGCTAGATTATCTATCGACCTTACGTAGTCAACTAAGATAATCCCACTCGATAATAGATGTCTTACGGTGTTATGTATCCGACGAATATATCGAGACTTACCGTTATACAAACCACTTCTTGCCCTTCCAATAGCAGCTTGACTATCGCAGTGAAGCATAACCGGAGGCACGGGTTTCTCCCAATATGGAATATCTTCCAAAAAGTTACGAAGCCATTCTGCTTCTTCACCTGCTTTGTCCAAAGCGATAAACTCAGATCCCATGGTGGATCGGGCTATACATGTCTGTTTAGTGGATCTCCAAGAAACAGCTCCTCCCCCAATTACAAACACATACCCACTTATTGACAGTGAGTCCTTTGAGTCGGATATCCAGTTTGCATCACAGTAACCTTCAAGTATTCTGGGGTATCTACCATAGTGTAGCCCAAAGTTCAGAGTATACTTTAAGTATTTCAAAACTCTCACAAGCGCTTTCCAGTGTTCTCCACTTAGATTGCTTGTATATCGACTAAGTTTGTTTACCGAGCAAGCTAGATCAGGTCTTGTACAGTTAGAGATGTACATCAGACATCCAATGATCCTAGCATAGTCCTTCTGAGCAACAGGGTCACCTCTGTTCTTACTTAAGTGAACGTCGAGTTCCATAGGTGTCTTTGCTGGAAGACTATCGTGAGCATTGAATTTCTTGATCACTTTCTCAATATAATGAGATTGTGATAAGACAATTCCATATGGAGTTCTTATGATACTTATGACAAGAATTGTGTCAGCAAATCCTAGATCCTTCATGTCAAAATTCCTTTTTAGCATGAGTTTCGTCTCGTTAATCACTTATAAGTTGCTACCCATGATTAACATATCATCTATATAAAGACATACTATAACAAATTTGTCATTAGTATTCTTAATGTAGACACACTTGTCGCAATCATTTATTTTGAACCCATTTGACATCATCACTTCATCAAATTTCAAGTGCCATTGTAAAGGTGCTTGTTTCAAGCCATATAAAGATTTAACCAGTTTGCACACCTTTCTTTATTGTCCAGGTTTTACAAAACCTTCAGGTTGTTCCATATAGATTTCCTCTTCTAAATCGCCATTTAAAAAAGCTGTTTTAACATCCATTTGGTGAATCTCAAGATTGTGCAAAGAAGCAATCGCTATAAGCACCCGGATAGAGGTAATTCTCGTCACAGGAGAGTATGTATCAAAGAAATCATATACCTCCTTTTGGAGAAATCCTTTCACAACCAAACGAGCTTTATACATATCGATTGATCCATCAGCTCTGAACTTTCATTTCAGAACCCATTTACTCCCTAAAGGTTTACAACTTTCCGGTAAACCAGTCAGAATCCACGTATGGTTCTACATAATCGAATCGATCTCGCTCTGTACAGCTTCCTTCCAAAATGAACTATCAGTCCGTGAGAAAGCTTTTTTCAATGAATTTGGTTCTTCATCCAAGAGAAAAACCACATAGTCGGGACCGAAATCCTTAGCAACTCTAGCTCGAGTGCTCCGTCTAGGAGTTAGAGCTTTAAGTTCTGAACCAGGTCGTTTACGAGACTTAGGTTCAACCCCCACAAGTTCTTGACTTGTAGTTCCTTCAGCATTACCAGTGTTTGAACTGGAAGCAGCTTTATCCTTACAAGGATAGATATCTTCAAAGAGTATCGCATTCCTTGACTCAATGGTAGTTCCGACATTCATGTCCGGATATGACATATGAATGATAAATCGATAGGCACTACTATTTAGTGCATAACCAATAAAAATACAATCAACCATTTTGGGTCCGATTGTCACTTGCTTCGGTAGAGGCACTTCTACCTTCGTTAAATACCCCCACATTTTGAGGTATTTATAAGAAGGTTTTCTTCCTTTCCACAGCTCATAGGGAGTTTCGTCCCTACTTTTAAGTGGAATTTTATTAAGGATATAGTTTGCCATTAAAAACGCTTCCCCCCACATGTTCTGAGGTAACCCATAACTAATGAACAACGCATTCATCATCTCTTTCAAAGTACGATTCTTGCGTTCTGCAATGACGTTCGATTGAGGTGTATACGGAGCTGTAGTTTGGTGAATTATGCCACTTTCGTTGCACAACTCCTCAAACAGAGCTACGTATTCCCCTCTTCTATCACTTCGAATAGATTTGATTTTGCAGTTAAGTTGATTTTCGGCTTCACTCTTGAAGTTCTTAAAAGCTTCAATAGCCTCATCTTTACCTCTCAAAAGATAAAGGTAACAATACCTTGTGCAATCGTCAATAAAAGTAATAAAATAATTTTTGCCACCTCTTGTTTGCACAAACTTCAAATCACATACATCCGTGTGAATTAATTATAGAGGTGTCATGCTCCTTTCTACCGACTTAAATGGTAACTTTGTCAATTGCTTCTACAAAAATTTCACACTTACTTTTATTAACAAATTCATTTACTTTAAGCAATTTAAATTTGACAATCGTTTTATTGCATTTAGGTTAACGTGGCCTAATCTACAAAGCCATAAACTGGAGCACTCAGTCAAGTAAGGGGAATCAGAAGCAATTTTATTAAAGATAGGTTTTGGGCGTATAGCCATTACACTGAGTTTGAAAAGTCCATCTGTAAGGTAACCCTTACCCAGGGGTGTTCTAAAATTAGACAATACAAACTTATTAGCCTCAAATACAAGTTTAAAACCACGACTAACTAGTACTGATCTAGAGACTAAATTCTTCCGGATGTCCGGAACGTGCAACACCTCATTCAGAGTGATCTCCTTGCCAGATGTCATTTTGAGGACAACCGAACCAACGCCTGCAACTTGCGAAGACGATTGGTTTCCCATGTTTAACTTCCTTCCCTCACAGGGATGGTATTTGGAGAACAAGCTCCGATCTGCACACACATGGGCAGTTGCAGCAGTATCGACGAACCATTAGCCACAGTTCTCGACCATATTAGCTTCCTCAGTGATAACCACAATGAGATCATCACTAGTCAGCTCTCTCTCGGCTAGTTGGGCACTCGGTTTGGCCTTCTTTTTCTTTGGCTTGCGACAGTTCTTAGACAGATGTCCAGGTTTGCTGCAATTGTAGCATTCGTCATTGAACTTCTGAGAAGAAGAAGCTTTAGGCTTAGAGTTTCCAGGACGTGGCCTCTTATTCGAGTTGTCTCCTTGTTCAAGTAGGTTCACCCGAGGTTCATCCAAACTTTTTGAATTCTTGTACTGCACTCGAACTTCGGACTTAATTCGTACCTTCCGGATAACATCTTCAAGAGACATCGCCTTTCGCTTGTGCTTGAGATATGTCTTGAAGTCTTTCTAATTCGGAGGAAGCTTATATATCATGGCAGAAGCCGTGAAAGCATCAGGAAGTACTATCCCCTCGGCATGGACGTCATTCACCAGCATTTGGAATTTTTGAACTTGTTCCATAACCGGGCGAGAATCAACCATCTTGTAGTCCATGAAACTCGTGACTACAAATTTCCTAATTCTAGCCTCGTCGGAGCTGTACTTCTTCTCAAGTGACTCCCAGATCTTCTTGGAGGTCTTTACGTCCAAGTACACGTTACTCAGGCTATCTTCCAGGATACTTAAGAGAAAGTCGCCAATTGTCGTAGGCGGCACGAACATTGAAGTTGGTCTCGGACTCGTCCGGAGAGGGTGGTTCGTCTTCCTTCACGAAGTTAGCGAAGCCAAGCATCGTAAGGTAGAACAACATATTTTGTTTCCACCTCTTGAAGCCATCACCATTGAGTTTTGGAGGCTTCTCCGCAGCGTGCATAATCCGTGAGGAGTGCACCGGAGCGATCATAGTAGGAACAAATGTCCCCTTCATACCCGTTGAATGGGTAACAGAAGAGTACGTCGATGGAGCCGTTGTGAACATGCTTGGAACCAAGGTTCCCGTCATCCCAGTAGGATGGATCACAGTTGGAGTTGACACATTTTGGATAGAAGTCCCCATCCCATAAGGGAATGATCCAGAAAACATACTTGGAACCGAAGTTCCTGTCATCCCAGTAGGATGGTTCACAACCGAAGCTGACACAGTTTAGACCGAAGTCCCTATCCCACAAAGGAATGATCCAGCAGCCGAAGCTGTGCCTGAGTTCGGGTTGTTTGCGGAGATGCGCCTCGACAGTGTCTCAAGAAGCGTGTTGAAGGCTCCTTGATTGAGGAGGAAATCAGCATGACTCATGTTCATGTTTGGCGTAGACACGCCAATCGTTGAGGTGTTTGTGACTGCAGGGGCAGTGGACGTTGTCAAAATGGTGGAGGTCATGGCAGGAGCAGTTGAACTGATCGAAGTGCTGGAGGTCGACATTCTTTTCTAGTAGAGATATAAAGAAGTAAATTACAAAATACAAACAAAATTTTGTCTTGAGATTGTTGGAAATACAATGAGCACAAACAGGGATTATATAGTATATATGTAATATCACTAAAAACTGGAAAAGGTTAAACAGAAAGAGAAATCAAGTCGAGTCAAGTAGAACTCTGTCCGCAAGATGAAATTGCCCCGGTAGTGCCCTTCGGTTTTGGCAATTCGTCCCGAAAAATAAAATGACTTCGTCTCTAGTATTACAGCACCATAAATACCAGAGCTCCAGCGAACTCGAAGAGTATGGACTAAACTACTTAAAGAAAAATGCAGAAAGATATGTATGTTGTATGCTGAAAGTTCAGATGTTAGTATGTTTTCAGGTGTTTAGGGTGTGAAATGTGAAGGAGTCTCTCACCCTTATATAAGGTTTCCAGTGGGAGGTTACATCCAGCTTACTGACGTCCATAAAGGTGTCATTAAGTCATTTAAACAGGCAGCATCTGGCAGCATGAACCTGGACAGGTTCAGCGTGCACATGCATTGCATGTTGAGTTTGTACGTTTTGGAAATGTACCTGAACGGTCAGGTGAAAAGTAAAGTGCTAGCCATTTTCGTAACGGTCAGGAGTTCAAAAACTTCTCAGGTGCGTGTACGTTCAAAAAGTACGCAACTAAAAAGGAAGCCTAGGTTGAACCAGGACCCCCACACGGACCACCTCAATCGGACCAGCCAGTTCGGACCAATTGCCCAAGTACCTGGCCCAAGCCTAGGGCCCAGGACCCAGGTCCAAGGTCCGGGTCCGGGCTCGGCTCCACCGAAGGCGGACGGATGAACCCAAGTCCAAGAGCTCGCGTGAACTTTATTCACACAAAGCCCACAACACCCACTGACCCACTTGATGTCCACTAATGAAATGTAATCATTTTTAAACTCCCTTCCACATTGATTAACTTTCAATGTGGGATACACAATAATGCACTTAATCAACCGTTCAACTTCCAAGCATCATTTCTCACTCACCAATAATTGAATTTGAGAAATTCAAAATGCTACGATTATCTACACGACACGTAGATCGAGCCTATATAATTCGTTAACACGAACTTTCGCTGTACCATTAAATTGATTAAATATAATTTACAATATGAATATGTCACAGCAACCTGATAAGCCTCTAAAACTCTTCTTGGCGACCTACCCAATCATGCAAAACGACACCTTCATCCGAGTCAGTGATCAGAACCGCGAAGGTCCTCCGATGCTTAAGTTAGATAGTGCAAGGAATACTTTGAGAGCTCAAACTACGATTAAAATAACATAAAAATTAAGAGAGGTGTGCACCCCTTTTATAGAGACAAGAGAAGTGTTCCCCAAGCCAGGGTTTCCTTCTCCCACCACAATTCCATAAATACCGTGACCGGCTTAGAATTAGGATTTATCCTGTATGCTAAGTTCCCATAATTAATAAATCTCTTACTTAAATTACCAAAATAGGCCTGGGCTAAAATATTATTACCCTGGATATTTGTTTGAACTTTCACCTATACTTAGTGTTGCGTGCGTCCTTTTGTTGCATATGCGACGTTTGTTAACCAGCTTACAGCTTTAACTTAGATTAACATGTAGGATTACCACTTTACTAATGTATAACTCTGACATTATCTGACTGATGCTACTCCTTGTGACTATTAACTATGGGTCAATTACATTGGGGGCAATTTGAGTAAATGGTTTGAATTGCAATGGTAAAATGTTATGATGTTTTTAGATCTCTTATGTAGTGGTTCTGTCTGTGGATTTTTTAATGCTATATTTTATTTACTTTAGTAAAAATACAGTTGAATTGACAATCAAGAATTTTGGTAAAACAGAAGTTAACATTATTTACACATGTGATCATGGTTTTCAGACAGAACTCCAGGCTGGCAATCTCCTACGTTTCACCATCAATGAAGGGGGATTATGTTTTGCAGATGGGAAACTAGAGAGGGCCGATTTGCAATACCTCGGAAAATCTAATCGTTCACGAGCTTTTGCTGATAGTTACTCAAAGGTAAGCATGCTGATTTAGATTTAAGCTGCATTTCCTTGTCGTTCATTTTTCTGCCTGTCAATTCTTTATATAAAGACTTACTATTCATGTCAAAGCTTTTCAATTTACTCGGATTATGCTTATATAAATTAGATCAGTTCTTAAGAGATTCCGAGAGGATGAAGCGGGAATTGCAGGCTGTGGAGAGGGATATCGAGGAGATGGAGACTGCGAGAAACGGTTGGGAGGAGAAGATATGGGAGCTCGATTCTGAGATTGGTCATAAGTTTAAGGAGCTTGAGCGGTTGGTGATTGATTGGAAACCAAACTATCAGAAGGTTGAAGGTTGGAAATGGATTTCAGTATCAGTTGAATGCTAGTGCGTCGGCTCCACGACTTCTACGTCCACCAGTTTCCACTAGCAATTATTATCTGACCAACGAAGAGCACTGGATCAATCAAACTCTCGACCACTTCTCTCCATATGTAAGCTCGTTTCTTTCTTCTATGTATCTGTTATCGT
>BMAC01000839.1:245819-260157 GCA_014905375.1 Phtheirospermum japonicum
CTGTTATTCTTTCCATATAGTTTGTCGGGATCCCATTGACCATCCATATAAGCCTATTCGGGCTTAATAATTATAAATCCCATGACCGAGCTTAACAGATAACGCCCAACACACAAAGTATTGATTGCTGAAAGTTATTGGTGCTTAATTTGGTGGCATTTTAGTGTTGAATTTGAAATCGTACTTGATTTATACGTTGCGAATTTATGTTAAATTTTCGGCTCCGTAGAAAACTTCAGTTGAATGCTGTCGTTTTGGCTTCAAGACGCGTGGCTGAGTTTTTGCATGTTCAGTTATATATATGTCCGACAGAGTGTGTGTGGTTTGGTAGAATTGAGTACCTTTTGTATTTAAGGACCACGTAGCATCATTAAAGCCATGTGAAGTTGGTATGAGATCGGGGAAAAGGACAAGATGACTGAGAACAAGATGAATTAGTCTGCTTATTGGCTTCAAATTTTCATTAAATTGAACCAGTGGTTGTATGTGATTTCAATATGTTTATGAGCCTTTACAAGCATATTCGGTTATGTAAGTATATGTTTGGTGTGATTCTATCCACAGAATTTACATGATTACATACAACTAAGTCTATGTTAACATCATTTTGTGAGAATTCTTCCTCAACATTACAAATGTGTACTCAGTAATTGTTTTTTTAATTGCAGGATCATCGTCAATTTAAGCAGCGGTATTATGACAGTTGTTGAAAAGGCCTACATTGCAGAGGACTTCTATTTCAACTTCAGACAATAAATAATTCCCTATTTATTTGTTAAGACAGTTGTTTGGAGTTCTTGAGTTCTTTATCTTATATATTTTATGAATATGTATCCTATTGACACTTTTTCGTTTTAATAGAAAATATGGTTTGTTTTTACTGAGAGTATTAGTTTTTTATAATTGTATTTGTATTTAATTTGTATTTTTATTTCTTTTTTTTTTAATTTTTTAACTACTTTCTAGAAGGTATTTTTAAGAACCGCCGTAAATTGTCTGTTCTGGGAAACAGACTTTCTAGAAGGTATTTTTCAAGAACCGCCGTAGAAACTGTATATACTAAGGCGGTTTCTAAACCGCCGTTATAATAGACTCAGTAACCGCCGTAAATTCTAACTTTTTAAGGCGGTTTTTAAAACCGCCGTAAATATTTACGGCGGTGGATACTAAGGCGGTTTTAAAACCGCCTTAAAAAGTGATTTCTGTAGTAGTGTCTTGCGCGTCTTATCTCGAGATTTCGCCATCCGTACCCGAGGTTTGAGTTCCACTCTCACGGGTATGCTTATTATGCCAACAACCTCGATGCTTATAATGGTCCCGTTTGATATTCACTCCTTTTCCCTTCTTACGCTTAGACTTAAGGGCATGGGACTCCGTAGACGAGGTAGAGCCTGGAAGAATCCTCATGTTTTCGCTTACTCCAGCCTTTTCTGCCATGGAGAAGATTTCCTAGCCAGAGATCCTCCGCTTTGTTTTGTCTTCTTGGTTGTCGATTTCTCCTCCCTGCTCGCCGTTCGGTCCATCGCATTCTCTTTCAAAGTACCCAGCTCGCCTGCTAGGTACTTGTTTAGTTCCTCTTGCCTCTCCGGAGGCACGAAATCCATAAGCCCATCTAAGAATCCTTTTTTAATTTAATAGGGCTTATCATTGGGTAAATCCTTCCATTCCTTCATTCCTATATGAATCACTTTTTGCGCGTACAACCTCCAGTGTCTTCGCCTCCAAATCTTCTGCCGGTTCCTTTCCATCACGCCCACTTTGGGGAGGGCGGTGGGGTGGCCACCAAAACTCTGAACTGCTGGTTCCGCCTGAGAAGGTTGTTAGAAGAGTTTAGTGGTGTTGAAAGTATCAACGGGTTCATGGCTTGGTATTATCGAAAATCAATTCAATTGTAAGTTTCAAGGTGTTTCAAGCTTGGAAAGTAAAAGGAAAATGAAAATAAAGCAATTAACTATCTAAACTATCCTAGAAATTGAAATAGCAAGTGGGTCGGATGCCTCGGTCGTATGCCTTAATTGAAAATGCAAAGCAATAATAAAAATAAGCAAGAGAATGCAATGTTTCACCAAGTACAAGCATGCATGCACAAGGTACAACTATGCATAAAAACTCAAATAATGCAAATAAGCAAAAATTAAAAGCATGAATAGAAAGAGCAATGAAAATTAATGAGAAAGTTTAAAACTTTACGAGAAATAATAAGCATCAAGCAATAGATCTAGGATTTAAGCTAAAACTATGCATGAAAATTAAATTGCAAATAAAGCATAGGAAAAAATCAAGATCAAGACGATCTAAGACTCGATCTATGATCTAGATGTGGCGCCCATCTAGATTCCATAGCCATTTCTTAAGATCTAACATGAATTCAAGGTGCTAAGACAAAAAGCATAAAATGAAGAACAAGCATGGAAATGAAGAATAAAGCATGGAAATGAGAATAAAGCATGAAGTTGAAAGGAAACTTACTTGAATTAAGAAATGAAACAAAGCTTGAATGTAATTGCAATCAAAGTAACAATTCAAGGGAGTACTTGGATTCTTCTTAGACTTACAAATCCAAGGAAGGTGCTTGAAATTAAATCTAATCTAGAAAAGAAATTACATCAAAGCTTGAAATTGAATCTAAATCCTAAGGAAGAAGAATATCATCCAAGAGCTTGAAAGTAATTTTAATCCCAAACCCAAGTTAGGGTTGGGAGTAGAGAGGCATCCTTTACAAAATGAGAGTGAGGTTCTATTTATAATAGGTTTAATTGGGTTTAAATGGGCCAAATTAGCCAATAAGGCTTGAAATTCCCGGGTTTGACCAAGATTTACCCGTGTTGACCTTCATAGCCACTTGGCTCGACCCTGGGCTTGATTTGGCTCGATTCAGATCAAGGTGGTTCGGCAATTGTCGAGCCTAGGCGCGCATCGCTCGGACACTGGGTAACCCAGTGTCCGCAGGCGCTGGGCGTGGGGCGTGGCTGGGCGAAGGCAGGCGAGGGTTGGCGAGTGCTTGGCGCGCAGATGGCGTGAGGTTGCGAGCACTGGCGACGCTTGGCGAGGGGCTGCGCACGAGGGCAGGCGATGCAGAGCGACAGCTAGCGAGAAGGCGCGGGCACTTGCAGGCGCTGCTCGGACACTGGGTTACCCGGTGTCGACAGTGCTACCTAGTGTCGCAGTTCTGGCGCGGATTTTGGTGAGGCTAGGCGAGGTTGGGCGACGGGCGGCGAGACTAGGCCACCATTCCAGAATGTTATCCATTTTCGGAGCCTCTTTTTGGCACCGATTAAGGCCCGCCTTGGCTTGAAATTTGGTCTCCAATGCCTTGGCCTATGAACTAGGAATTTTTAAACGTAAAAACCCAAGAATTTCACCAAACCTCAAGGTAATTGAACCAATTAACCCATTAAAATATAAATTAGCAAGAAACACGAAAAACAATAAAACAAGAAAATAAACCTAAAAGCTTAACGAAAAACTACTCAAAACTAGTAAAATCAATATAAAAATCTATCTAAAAACACGAAGAAAAACACAACAATTACATGCAAAACAACTACCCCACACTTATCGGTTTGTTCGTCCTCGAACAAGAAAAAGAATCGAGAGTGTACATGCAATGAACATTGTGTAAAAAGAAATATCCTTGTGCTTATCCTTATTAATACGATGATAATATCAATATAAACTCACTATCATCAAGCATTGCTCGTACTCTTTCTCTCATGCAAACCAAATCGATGACTACCACTCAAATGGAATTTCGAGGGTGTTCACTCAATTCGCTCAAGTGTTTGATATAAGGGCCGTGTATACGCTCAAATCGGATGATGCATGCACCTAGTCAAGATTTCACAAATCGGAAACTCAAAATCACCCATTGTACATAACCAAACAAGGATCGAAAGAGGTCTTTATTTCGGGTTGTAATGTTGGCTCTT
The DNA here is from genome assembly GCA_014905375.1 of Phtheirospermum japonicum. Lineage (NCBI taxonomy): Eukaryota > Viridiplantae > Streptophyta > Magnoliopsida > Lamiales > Orobanchaceae > Phtheirospermum > Phtheirospermum japonicum. The sequence continues at coordinate 249,749 of BMAC01000839.1, forward strand.
TGGTAAGGTGTGGAATATTTGGATGTAGTGGCTAACACACGATCAAACGTGATCAATAACACATGAAACCGTAATTTATAAAACTCGAAGCTTATGATCGCTTCACCCTTCCCAATTCACCAAACTCCCATTCAAAACCCTTTCGTATACTCGCACTCTTTTCTGACTTTATTTCACAACACTTAGAAACTTTTTGAATTTGCTTCATTTTTCTAAACTTAGCCTTTTTGAATTAGGCTTTTCACTTGATCGCACGCTTAATCACTTTTCGTGATTTGTGTAGGAATCTTCTTCTTCTTCTTCTTTTTGTTTTTTTTTTGGTACAAGCAACTCAAAACCCAAAACCCGCAATCGATTTTCCTCACATTTCTCGTCAACTAACAACACACTCTTTCACCTCACTACTCATGAAGATACAAGAGCTAAGATCGAGCTCGGCTAACAAGAAACGGGATAAAGGCTCAAGGGGGCTCATTTGGGGTTTTTAAGTAGCGTATATATTTGGATATGGCCGGAATAAGGGTGATATATGTGCCTTGAAGTCATTTTCAAATTCAATCATGTACGAGCAAAGTCAAACCTCCTCAATGCAATTTCTATAAAAAATACAAACAAGCCGATAAATCACACAAGGCTACTCACTAGTTTGCACCGAATTTGGGAGCGAAATCAAAAGATTTTTTAGAGCTTTGAAATGTTTTCATGAGTAAATGTTGATTATATATATAGGCGGGTTTTGGACGAAGCACAAAAACTCAACTCCTCACACAAGAGGGCATAAACATGTAAAAACCCGACAAGTAAACTATATATTCAAACTTCCAAGTATGTGGAGTTGTTCAACAATGTAATAAAGACACAAAAACGACACAAAAATGACTCAATCATATAATAGCGCAAATAGTAAGCGTCACTTCGCCAAGGCTCGAGTTAAGAACAACAAAACATGCTTGATAAAAACCTGGATCCTAACCCCCTACCCACCCCACACTTAAACCATGCATTACCCGCATTTTAATGAAAACCAAGTAAAAGGAGGGGAGAATAGAAACTTCCTTAACCGAGCGAGTTTTGGTCGAGCTCAGTGGGGTCCACCTAGGTATCTAAGCAATCTAATCAAAAATCGAGCATGGCTAGTATCTCCCGGCTTCATGAACGCTACTAACTTATCAAATCGCCCAAGGTTGAAGTCGAAAAACCAAACCTAGAAAAGAAAATCACATAAAATTCAAAAACACAAGGAAATATGTATATAAACCCAAACAAAACGAAATTAAAGACCAAAAAGAACCAAAAGACAACTCGAAAATATATATATTTTTTAGTTTTCAATTTTTCAAATGTTTTTGGATTTTCATTTTAAGAAGAAAGAAAGAAAATAAAAGAAATAAACGAGAAGAACTTGGGTTGCCTCCCAAGAAGCGCTTGTTTTACGTCACTAGCTCGACGTACTACCTTTTGGTCAAGGTGGAAAGATCACGGGAGGATCCACCAACACAATCTCCTCCTTGTCGGGAGGATCCAATCTTTGGAACGTCCTTGGCGCATTGCATAGCTCAAATAAGATCCGCCAACAAGCAAATATTCCAAGCGGGCATTCGACACTCGTCTCGGCTAGGTCCTCAGGTGGGATGGTGGTTTCGAAGTGCCCCGAAGACTCATCCCAGAAACAAAAGGAGTAATTGTCGACTAGCTTGTTCAATCTTTTATCGAAAAATGGGGGAGGGAAATGATCTCTCTTAGTAGCCACTTTCAACTTCTTAAAATCGATCAACGCCCTCCAACCCATTGTAGCCCTTGTGGCCAACGACCCTCCTTCTTCATCTTCAAGAACTAACAAGACGCTCGTCCTGGGCACCAAGTCAATGGGCTTTACCCACTCGCTTTTGGACATTAATTTGTAAATATTTGTATGTGATTTTCGTATATTTTTGCATCGTGTGTTTTGTACTTTTAGGGTTTTTAAGTATATTTTCTTCTCGTTTTTATTCTTTTTTATATTTCTTGTGTCATGTTGTGTTTTATGTTCTTATATCATATTTCATAAGTAAATATTTAATGTAGCTATATTTTCGTATTTTCAGCATGAGACGAAATAGACGAGATGGGAGACGGGCGGCCAGAACACGCAGCCTTCGGCCGCATCAACGCTGAGAGACGCACGCGTCGGTCGACACTATGTCAACGCTAACTTTCTATAGCGTCGACAAACGTCCAGACGGCCGACGCCATGCCGACGCACATGCCGAGGTTTTGCTCTCTGTAGCATCGACCACACCCGCGTCGGTCGACGCCATGTTGACGCCAACTTTCTGTAGCATCGACAACTGCACTGTTGACTGACGTCCCGCCGCGTAGACCCGCACGGCCCGACACACGTCGATCAACGCTCATGCCCGCGTCGGTCGACGCACTTGTAGTTGAGCGGTTATTTTTGAAGAAAACTATAAATAGGCGGTTGTTTTCTCATTTCCATCACCAGACAACTTAGGGCAAGGTTACTCTACGCCCATAATCGTAGGAATTTATTTTGAAGATTTCGTTCAAAGATTACGTCGAAGACTCGTTTCTACATTTCTCGTCGTTTACGTTAGTCATTCGTTGCTGAAGTTTGCTTAATTGCTGCGTATCTTAGATGAATTATAAGTCCCCTACTTTTATAATTTGCTTTTGATTTGGTTTTCAAGTTTCAATGCTAGTTCGACTCATTCTAGTTTAATAAATTAAGCACGTTTAATTCGTTAGTTTAATCATGTTACTTTCTCGTTTACATTCTAGTTTCTTATGCTTCTAAGTAGGTTTTAATGTTCAATTAGGTTTTTAATATATTCGTACGGTTCTTTTGAATTCGTAGTTATAGAAACTTTTCCCGAAAATGGATCGTGTGTTTAAGTATCAAATCGTTGAACAAACATTTATTGACGCCGATTGCAATTCCTCGTGATTCGACTCGAGTCAACTTATCGCCTACAATAAATCCGTTCTCTTGCGGACGAGCTTTTTATTTTAAAGCGAAAAAGTTCGATTCAAAATCTGGACATCACAAACATCAAGCCCTCCAATAACAACCTCCTCATCCCGGCTCTCACCATATCTTCAAGACTCAAATTCAAAGGGCTAACTCCTTCAACCACTCCCGGTATCCAATCAATAGCACTCTTAAGAACATTAAGCCCTTTAACCATCCTCTCCTCCTTTTCTTCTCGATGTGAATTTGCAAGGATAATAATCGACTTGCTCTCCTCTTTCTCCTCAAGATAATCGTCAATGTTTTCAATATTATCATCAGTAACCCCACCTCCCCCTCTAAAAAGTCATCGTTGCCCTCAACGACACACCAAGAATCATCTACACACAAACTGGGGTCACATAGAGGCACAACGGACTTATCATGTAGAACAAGGGGCTCATCTTCACAACATCCTTCAATATCGACGTTCGGGCCAACCACCTCCTCATTGGTACTTTCCTCCATATAAGCTCGCTCGACTATACCTTCGATCATGTCCATATATATCCGATCGATAATAGAATTTTTTGAAAGAGAAAGCAAAGTGAGGTCCACGGGGGTGGAAACAAGAGGAGTAAGAACACTCGAAATTAAAAACACCTCCTCCTCCGACGGCGAGATGACCTTATTATCAACCACCGAGATGACCTTATTATCAACCACCACACACTTATCGAGGATAATATCAAGTGAGTCCGATGCTATTGGAAAAGATTACATAGAGAGCATGAGGGTTGGATCGGAGGGTGGGGTGGGATCATTCACCAGGATAAGTGGGCCCATGTGAGGAGTAACAAGAGGATTATGAGTCGGCGGTGGAGTAAAAGAAGCCATAGCACAAGCGGGTCCCGCATGATATCCATGACCTCCATACATATCCTCTAAATGAGGCAACGGCATATTGAACGAGGAATTTAAAGGGCAAGAATCGGTAGTATGATCACACGTTCCACACCCTGCACATCCCACAAAAGGTCGGTTAATATCCCTCATAGTGCGGATGGGGGGGCCACTTTTTATATTGGAGCTCGGACCTCCAAACAACTCATAAGCCTCGAGATCATAAGAGGATAACGCCGTGCATGCCTTAGAATACATCGGTGGAGAAGATATTGGCTAGGGAGGATGAAACATCCCCACAAAGGGTCTATTAAAGTCTCCCATAGTGCGGACGGGGGGAGCATCGGAGATCAAACCTCCAAAGTAGTCATAAGCATCGAGAGGATGAGAATCGCCATACGGGCCGGAACTCGGATATCCACCACTCACATGTCCACTCGGAGGCATATTCGGCATAGGAGTGAAATTGTAACCGGGTGGGGCTCCATATGGGTCGGGATTCGGGCTCGGCATATTCGGATAATTTTGTGGAGCACCATAGCCATACGAGATGGAAGTCGGGGCTTTCACGTTCGGATAGGAATATGGAGCTTGCACGTTCAGATAGGAATTTGGAGCTCCATAACTACCTAAGGAGCCATTCACGCCCGAGAAACTATCAAACCCGACATGGTTTGCACCATGCCCTCCCACGTCGGGTTGCCCATAACCAAAACCACCAATAGCAACGTTGTTTGCACCATGCCCTCCCACGTTTCCAAGGCCATTATACAATATCTCATTCACGACATGGTTTGCACCATGCCCTCCCATGCCGGGAATGTATCCACCATAACTAGAAGCACCTTTCATACTCAAGGAAATCCTCAAATAAAAAGGAAAGCTAAAAACACAATGAAATGACAATTCAATCGAAGGCCTAAACCAAGCCATGTCGCACGACACCATTTTTTTAGAAGATTCTTAGTGGTGTTAAAAGTATCAATGGGTTCATGGCTTGGTATTATCGAAAATCAATTCAATTGTAAGTTTTAAGGTGTTTCAAGCATGGAAAAGTAAAAGGAAAATGAAAATAAAGCAATTAACTATCTAAACTATCCTAAAAATAAAAATAGCAAGTGGGTCAGATGCCTCGGTCGTATGCCTTAATTGAAAATGCAAAGCAATAATAAAAATAAGCAAGAAAATGCAATGTTTTACCAAGTACAAGCATGCATGCACAAGGTACAACTATGCATAAAAACTCAAATAAAACAAATAAGCAAAAATTAAAAGCATGAATAGAAAGAGCAATGAAAATTAACGAGAAAGTTTAAAACTTTACGTGAAATAACAAGCATCAAGCAATAGATCTAGGAGTTAACCTAAAACTATGCATGAAAATTCAATTGCAAATAAAGTATAGGAAAAATTCAAAATCAAGACGATCTAAGACTCGATCTATGATCTAGATGTGTCACCCATCTAGATTCCAAAGCCAATTTTTAAGATCTAACATAAATTCAAGGTGCTAAGACAAAAGGCATAAAATGAAGAATAAGCATGGAAATGAAGAACAAAGCATAAAACATGAAATTGAAAGGAAACTTGCTTGAAATAAGAAATAAAACAAAGCTTGAATGTAATTTCAATCAAAGTAACAATCCAAGAGAGTACTTATATTCTTCTTAGGATTACAAACCCAAGGAGGTGCTTGGAATTAAATCTAATCTAGAAAAAGAAATTACATCAAAGCTTGAAATTGAATCTAAATCCTAAGGAAGAGAATATCATCCAAGAGCTTGAAAGTAATTTTAATCCCAAACCCAAGTTAGAGTTGGGAGTAGAGAGGCATCCTTTACAAAATGAGAGTGAGGTTCTATTTATAATAGGTTTAATTGGGTTTAAATGGGTCAAATTAGCCAATAAGGCTTGAAATTCCCGGGTTTGACCAAAATTGACCCGTGTTGACCTTCCTAGCCACTTGGCTCAACCCTGGGCTTGATTTGGATCGATTCGGCTGAAGGTGGCTCGACAATTGTTGAGCCTAGGTGCGCATGGCTCGAACACTGGGTAACCCAGTGTCCGCAGGCGCTGGGCGTGGGGCGTGGCTGGGCGAAAGCAGGCGAGGGTTGGCGAGTGCTTGGCGCGCGGATGGCTTGAGGTGGCGAGCGTTGGCGAGGGGCTGTGCGGGCTTGGCGAGTGGATGGCGTGAGGTGGAGAGCATTGGCGAAGCTTGTCTAGGGGCTTCGCGGGCTTGGCGAGCGGATGGCGTGAGGTGGAGAGCATTGGCGAAGCTTGTCTAGGGGCTGCGCGCGAGGGCAGGCGACGCAGGGCGGCATCTGGCGAGCAGGCGCAGGCTTTGGCAGGCGCTGATCAGACATTGGGTTACCCGGTGTCGACAGCGCTACCTAGTGTCGCAGTTCTGGCGCAGATTTTGGCGAGGCTAGGCCACCATTTCAGAATGTTATCCATTTTTGGAGCCTCTTTTTGGCACCGATTAGGGCCCGCCTTGGCTTGAACTTTGGTCTCCAATGCCTTGGCCTATGAAATAGGAATTTTATACGTAAAAACCCAAGAATTTCACCAAACCTCAAGGTAATTGAACCAATTAACCCATTAAAATATAAAATTATCAAGAAACACGAAAAATAATAAAATAAGAAAAAGAAACCTAAAAACTTAACAAAAAATGACTCAAAACAAGTAAAATCAATATAAAAATCTATCTAAAAACATGAAGAAAAACACAACAATTACATGCAAAACAAAGGCGTTTGTCCATCTTTTATTGGTTCTTCTTCATTGATATCCGTCGTCCTATTCTTCTTCTTTGGCTTGTTCGATCCAGAAGCATAATGTAGGGTTCTGGGTAGTATGTTACTATTCTTCATGCTTCGCTTGCGAAATTTCTCACGCCTTTCGCTCAAGGACTCGATATCCCTCTTTCCCACAGACGCCGCCACTTAATAAAACCAAAAAAATTGGTTACCAAGAATATGGGGTACTAACCTCAAGTAAGAGATCAGCGACCTGAAATAGCTTCCGAATATGTCACCGCTACCTGATAAGCCTCCAAAACTCTTCTTGGCGACCTACCCAATTATGCAAAAAAACACCTTCAGTCGAGTCGGTGATCAGACCAGCGAAGGTCCTCCGATGTTTAAGTTAGATAGTGAAAGGAATATTTTGAGAGCTCAAACTACGATTAAAACAACATAAAAATTAAGAGAGGTGTGCACCCCTTTTATAGAGACAAGAGAAGTGTTCCCCAAGCCAGGGTTTCCTTCTCCCACCACAATTCCATAAATACCGTGACCGGCTTAGAATTAGGATTTATCCTGTATGCTAAGTTCCCATAATTAATAAATCTCTTACTTAAATTACCAAAATAGGCCTGGGCCTGTTATTCTTTCCATATAGTTTGTCGGGATCCCATTGACCATCCATATAAGCCTATTCGGGCTTAATAATTATAAATCCCATGACCGAGCTTAACAGATAACGCCCAACACACAAAAGTATAAGAGGTCGCGACCCTATATGAGAACCTGTACGTCGCGTACTGTTCGAGGGTGTGGCATCTCCAAATCAGCTCGTACCTTTTCTGGATTAACTTCAATGCCCCTTCCTATGACCATGTACCCCAAAAACTTTCCGGACCGCACCCCGAATGCACACTTCTTCGGATTAAGCTTCATCCCGTACTGCCTTAGTATAACGAATGTTTTCATCAAATCCTCCACATGGGATTCTGCTTTCCTGCTTTTAACTAACATGTCATCGACGTAGACTTCCATAGTGAACCCCAACAGGTCCTTGAACATTCGATCCACCAACCTCTGGTAGGTCGCTCCAACGTTCTTCAAACCGAAGGGCATGGATACAAAATAATAAGTTCCCGTAGAAGTAACAAAGCTCACCTTGGACTGATCCTCCCTTGTAAGAGGTATTTGGTGATACCCATGTGAGGCGTCCATCATACTCAGAAGATCACACCCTGGGGTTGAATCCACAAGTTGATCAATTCGCGGCAAAGGATAATGATCCTTTGGACAAGCTTTATTCAAATCACGAAAGTCCACACACGTCCTCCACTTTTGTCCCGGCTTCGGCACCATCACAACATTAGATAAGTACTCTGGAAATTGGATTTCTCGAATATGCCCAGCTTTTAGCAATTTTTGCACCTCTTCCTCGATTACCTTGTCCAACTCAGGCTCGAAATGCCTCCTCTTCTGCTTGACTGACCTTGCCTCTGGGTCCGCGTTTAAATGATATTGTGCGACCTCAGGAGATACTCCTGTCAATTCTCCATCCCCAAAAGCAAACACATCCCGAAATTCTCTCAATAACTTCACCAGCTCGTCCCTCAATGTTTCAGCTATTAAGGTCCCCACCCTCGTAGTATACTCTGGACGACCTTCCTCTAATGAGATCTCCATCAGTTCCTCATGCGGTCGGACATAATTCTCATGTTCACTCACCTTTTTCGCACTAAGTACTCCCTCTGGAAAATCCTCACCCCTTTCGTGTTTATTCTCAATCAACCCTTTCCTGATCATCATTTGGTAACACGACCTTGTGACCTGTTGTTCAGAAATAACTTCCCCACTCTATCTACCACCGGATACTTGATACTCATGTGATAGGTCGATGTTACTGCCTGGAATGCGTTGAGGGCATGTCGACCTAATATGGAATTATATGCTGACCTCCCTCGAACTATCAAGAACTTTAAGTTCTTTCTTACTTGCCACTCATCCTTCCCTAATACCACTGTCAGCGTCAACTCCCCCTCAGTAATCACTTGTGCCCTATTAAACGCATATATGGGCGTATTCACAGGTTGCTCCTTGGTTTCCAACTTCATCTGCTCAAGACAATCTGTATATATTATATTTACTGAGCTCCCATTAACCACAAAATCCTGCCGACCTCGTACCCTGACACCTCAGCTTTGATTACCAATGCATCATTATGATCCTCTTGTAGCCCGTGTCGCTCATTAGGACCAAAGGATATGACTGGCCCAACTATCTGAGGTCATCGACTCACACTAGCGACCTCTCACGTTCCCGGGCGAGCTGACTTAACATGCTTCTTCCGCGCACTATTGGTGTCACCATCCGTTGGTCCGCCCGAGATCATGTTTATCTCCAGCTTTTCCCTCATCACAGGGCTCGGGGTCAAGAGCCCGCACACTATTCTCGTTGGCTCTCTTCTGATCTCCCTCCTTGGAAAACCACCTCCTGTGTGGGTGACCTCCCTGCCAAATCGCCCTCGATGCTCCTCTTCAGCCTCCTCCACCTGTATATATTTATGGCATATTTCTAGAACCTCATCATATGTTCGTACCTCCTTCTTTACCAACGACTTGTGTAAGTCATCTCTCCTCAATCCTTGATGCAAAGCACCCACCTTCATCTCATCTGTAGCAGTAGGTACTTCCAGGGTGGCACTGGTAAACCTGTTTATATATTGCTTCAATGTTTTTTCAGGTCGATGCACCATAGCAAAAGGCGACTGTGCCGTCTTCGCATTTTTCCTCAATCTGGAAAATTATTTCAAGAACGCAGCTCGTAACACCTGAAAGCTGGTAATTCTCCCTCGCGGCAATTGGTAGAACCAGTTTTGCATAATTCCTCTCAAAGTAGATACAAAGTCTCGACATGCCATAGCATCCGTATAGCTATGTAGCATCCACTCATTCTCGAAAAGTTGCAAATGCTCCATTGGATCCGCCATCCCGCGATACTGAGATTCCAATGCCTTATATCATTTAGGCATCGTAGCCCGCAACATATCATCCGAAAAGGGATGCCCCTTATCTTCATCGAACTTCTCTCCTTCCACTCGTTTTTTTAATTTTAGCAAAGCCTCCTGCATTTCTCTAAATGCCTTATTCCCTGGCCCGACCTCATTCTCACCATTCCCTCATGGTATCCGCTCTGACTCTCACTACTACAGAAACATCTTTCTAAGGCTGTTAATTAAAGGCGGTTTTCTGAAAATCGCCTTAAAATTACCTTTAACGGCGGTTATGGCAATAACCGCCGTTAAAAAGGTTATTTTACGGCGGTAGTTGTGTTGTATGCAATGACAATGTGCACATACTCTTTAAATTGGATTAGTTATGTAATTTGTGAAGTTGGAAATGTTTTATCTTTTGATTATGTTTTATGTGCCGATTATTAATTAGACTAGATACAGACTTGATTAAGTAAATCGTAATTCTGTTTTGACAATGTGCAGTTTGGTAAATATGTAAGTTGTATTGAGAATGCAATTTTTTTGTTATATGATTCTTTGGATATTCTGAATTCTGATGATCAAATTCCTTGAGTAGTTTGAGATTGAATTGATTAAATTGTAAAAACATTTCAAGCAATATTAAAAAAAATTTTAAGGTACGTGCTAAATCCTTGATGATAGAATCACCTTGTAATGCTGAAAATGTTATGTTATCACAACTGAGAATGTTATGTTATTGCAATACTTACAGGTATCTAACGGAACTGCTGGCAGAACGTAACAAACTTAATCCTTTTATGGCTGTGCTGCCGAATAGCTATCGGTT
>BMAC01000839.1:278773-332000 GCA_014905375.1 Phtheirospermum japonicum
TCCCAAACCCAAGTTAGAGTTGGGAGTAGAGAGGCATCCTTTACAAAATGAGAGTGAGGTTCTATTTATAATAGGTTTAATTGGGTTTAAATGGGTCAAATTAGCCAATAAGGCTTGAAATTCCCGGGTTTGACCAAAATTGACCCGTGTTGACCTTCCTAGCCACTTGGCTCAACCCTGGGCTTGATTTGGATCGATTCGGCTGAAGGTGGCTCGACAATTGTTGAGCCTAGGTGCGCATGGCTCGAACACTGGGTAACCCAGTGTCCGCAGGCGCTGGGCGTGGGGCGTGGCTGGGCGAAAGCAGGCGAGGGTTGGCGAGTGCTTGGCGCGCGGATGGCTTGAGGTGGCGAGCGTTGGCGAGGGGCTGTGCGGGCTTGGCGAGTGGATGGCGTGAGGTGGAGAGCATTGGCGAAGCTTGTCTAGGGGCTTCGCGGGCTTGGCGAGCGGATGGCGTGAGGTGGAGAGCATTGGCGAAGCTTGTCTAGGGGCTGCGCGCGAGGGCAGGCGACGCAGGGCGGCATCTGGCGAGCAGGCGCAGGCTTTGGCAGGCGCTGATCAGACATTGGGTTACCCGGTGTCGACAGCGCTACCTAGTGTCGCAGTTCTGGCGCAGATTTTGGCGAGGCTAGGCCACCATTTCAGAATGTTATCCATTTTTGGAGCCTCTTTTTGGCACCGATTAGGGCCCGCCTTGGCTTGAACTTTGGTCTCCAATGCCTTGGCCTATGAAATAGGAATTTTATACGTAAAAACCCAAGAATTTCACCAAACCTCAAGGTAATTGAACCAATTAACCCATTAAAATATAAAATTATCAAGAAACACGAAAAATAATAAAATAAGAAAAAGAAACCTAAAAACTTAACAAAAAATGACTCAAAACAAGTAAAATCAATATAAAAATCTATCTAAAAACATGAAGAAAAACACAACAATTACATGCAAAACAAAGGCGTTTGTCCATCTTTTATTGGTTCTTCTTCATTGATATCCGTCGTCCTATTCTTCTTCTTTGGCTTGTTCGATCCAGAAGCATAATGTAGGGTTCTGGGTAGTATGTTACTATTCTTCATGCTTCGCTTGCGAAATTTCTCACGCCTTTCGCTCAAGGACTCGATATCCCTCTTTCCCACAGACGCCGCCACTTAATAAAACCAAAAAAATTGGTTACCAAGAATATGGGGTACTAACCTCAAGTAAGAGATCAGCGACCTGAAATAGCTTCCGAATATGTCACCGCTACCTGATAAGCCTCCAAAACTCTTCTTGGCGACCTACCCAATTATGCAAAAAAACACCTTCAGTCGAGTCGGTGATCAGACCAGCGAAGGTCCTCCGATGTTTAAGTTAGATAGTGAAAGGAATATTTTGAGAGCTCAAACTACGATTAAAACAACATAAAAATTAAGAGAGGTGTGCACCCCTTTTATAGAGACAAGAGAAGTGTTCCCCAAGCCAGGGTTTCCTTCTCCCACCACAATTCCATAAATACCATGACCGACTTAGAATTAGGATTTCTTCTGTAGGCTAAGTTCCCATAATTAATAAGTCTCTTACTTAAATTACCAGAATAGGCCTAGGCCTGTTATTCTTTCCATATAGTTTGCCGGGACCCATAGACCATCCATGTAAGCCTATTCAGGATTAATAATTATAACCCATGACCGAGCTTAACAGCTAACGCCCAACACACAAAAGTATAAGAGGTTGCGACCATATATGAGAACTCATCCGCATATTCCAGGCCGCTGCTCTATAAACTAGCTCGCTCACCTCCTATGAACTAGCTCGCTCACCTCCTATAAACCAGCTCGCTCACCTCCCAGAGGATACGCTCCTTCCATGAGATGAGGTCGCTCACCATAAATACCCACATATATTACGTAAGGATTAGTGACCTATCACCATGTACTCTCTGCCTTCCCAGGCGCTAGATCAATGTGTCAGCATCACTAATTATGCAGCATTTGATTCTTATAAAGTGCTTTTATCTCAGTTTTCAATATTAGGTGAAAGTTTTGAAGGTCTTAGATACTTGTATAAATTTAAACAGAACACAAATGTTAGTTATGGTGTAGGAACATCCATACTAACATTTATTTATTTCTGCGAAAAACTGTAGATGAACACTTGTAAATAATTTTTACTTATGAGTTAAATAAACTCACAGTGCGTGACCTCAGGGCAAAAATGATATTACTAGAGATAACAAATTTGTTTTACAAATTGTAAAAATAAAAAGCATCTAATAATATATGAAAAACTTCTGAATGAGCTAATCGTTCTGAAAAGTTCTTGAATCGCTCGTAAAATCTTCAGGCTTGATCAACTACAATCTTGAAGAATTCTTACACAATGGGTGATATATGTGTATGCTTTGTGATCTTTCTGTATTTCACTCTCTGTAATTTCCATAATTCATCAAAAAAAACAAGTGAGGTATATATTCCAAACTTCCTTGAAAGAGTCATAGTTTCACAAAACAAAGTTTAGATAAACATCTTGAGATATCAAGTAGATAAGTACTGATAAAAGACTTACTAAGATAAAGGACTCTAATTATTTGCTAATTTAATCTACTAAAAATTCTAGCAAACTTAAGTATCCAGAATGGCAAATAAAACTTTTAAAATAATTGGTAGGAATTAATTCCTATCAATCTCCCCCTTTTGCCTTTCTGGACAAAAAAATGCTTAAACGACTCCCCCTGAATAGCAGAGTTCTACCAGAATGTTAGTGAGAATGATAATAACAGTTGTACTAGCAAAATAGATAAACAAAGACAAACAATTAATAAAGCAAATATCCAGGAACAAAATCCATCCAAAAACAAGTTTAAAAGTACCATCAGAATGACATTAAAGAATTATAGAAAAACACAAGAAACACTATAGTGCCACTTATTTAGGTACTACGAGTTCGATTCCTCATCGAGCGTCGTGGAGTGGTTATCATTATCATCATCGTCGGTAGCCTGTTGTAGTTGCTTAAGTTCTGCAGAAGTATATTATAAATAATTGTTGAAGAAGAATGAATAGAATAGGCTTGGAGAGGAAGGTAGGTAAGGAGAGAGAAAAGAGAAGGAGAAAATGAATTTTGATACCAAAGCTTGCATTCTCTTTTCGTACCTTTCCCTTAAATAAGGAATTAGTTACAACTCATGGTATATTTTGGGACCACTAAAGATGCTCTTCTAATAATTAAAATATCTCAAAACAATATAATAAAAATTGACCAAAACATCCATTGTTCCATCTTTAATTATGCTTCAGTCCTCTTCTACTTTGCTTCCACCCAGACTCCATGTGCCTCCTTCCCATTGGCCGACCGTTTGTTCTCAATTAGACCGTTTGGAGCAAGGTCGGGTTTTTTTCCATCAGATCCCCAATTGTTTCTCCAAAATTAGGTTTTTCTTCAACTTTCTCCTCCAAAAACTCATCTTGATCCCCAATTACCCTTTGATCCACAACAATACCCTCCGGATTTTGAGATCCTCGTCCTCGAGGATCGAAAGCTGGAAACTTGCAGTAGATATAGTCAGCGTCCTCCCAAGTGGTTGTAGGTGGTTGGCGGTCATCCCAACTGATGAGTATCTGTGACACTGGATCTCGCCGGCGCATTATCTCCCTCGAATGAGTACAGCATTGGGCTGGAGTTTGAAGATACCATCAGGACCGGTTGGGGTGGGTTCTTGCAAACGGGTACTCTAGGAATTATCCTTTCCTTGAGCAAAGATACATGGAACACCGGATGGATCTTAGAGCCTTCTTGTAATTTTAAACGGTTTGCCACCTTTCCAATCTTCTCAAATATTTCGTATGGTCCAAAATATCTTGCTGACAATTTGAGGTTCCTTCGTACCACAACTGAATTCTGTCGAAATGGCTGGAGTTTGAGAAAAACAAAATCTCCTACTTCAAAAGACTTGTCTTTTTTGTGTTTATCTGAATATGCTTTCATCCTTTGTTGTGCCTGCATCAGATTTTCTCTTATTATCTCTGTGATATATTGTCTCTCTTGCATGTCTATCTGTACATCTTTGTTGTCAGTGTCCAAATAAGGGGATACATTGTAGAGTGGGGGTGGGTAGCCATAGAGTGCTTGAAAGGATGTGAGCCTGAGACCTGTGTAAATTGGAGTTATACCAGAACTCAGCCAAGGGAATCCACCTAGCCCACTGCTTAGGGGTTCTGTGAACCATGCACCTCAAATAACCTTCCAAGCTTTGATTCAACCTCTCACTCTGCCCATCTGACTGAGGATGGTATGCAGATGTCATGTCCAACTTTACCCCCATTCACTACTGCAAAAACAGGTTTTTAAGGCGGTTCTGGGAGGGTTTTTACGGCGGTTTTGGAACCGCCGTTAAATCGTAAATTTTTATGGCGGTTATTCTAAAACCGCCGTAGAAAGTTAATATTTTTTACGGCATTTTTTTAAAAATACCTTCTAAAAAGTCTGTTTTCCAGAACGGACAATCTATGGCGGTTCTTTAAAATTTCCTTCTAGAAAGTATATTTTCCAGAACAGACATTAAAAATACCTTCTAGAAAGTAGTACAAAAATTTAAAAAAAAAAGAAATGAAAACAGGTGCACCTTTTCAAATCTACCGCAAAAACAATTATCAAGACAACAAAAGACCAAAGAATCTTCTGATCTCATATTTACAACAAATAGAGTACAAAGAATGCCTTCTATTACACTTAGATAAATTTCTCAAAGGACATAAAAATATACACCATAAGAACTTGTCAAGATTAAGAAGAGGCAGCGCAACCAATATATATGTTACAAAACCGAATATATGCAAACAACGGAATGGGAGAAACATAATGCCCTAAGGGCAGCTTTGCACCTTCAAAACTGTGTCAGCAGCTTGTAACAAGAAAGAAATAATCATCAAAATACTCCAAAATATGCCAGCTTCCATCAGAGAACCGGACCCGATCCGCTGCAAACAAAAATACAGATAATATGAATATCTATAATTAATGTACTATACAAAATAATCAAGAAGCTGTTAAGAAAGAAAGAGAATTTTCTCATAGTAGTTATTAGAAAAATGTAATATAATACATTCGACATCAAAAAGCATGCAGAATATAACATATCAAATAGACTAAGAAAAATTAGCGAATGAAAATAACTGCGTAAACAAAAACATGGGGATTTAAACAAATAAAAGGCAATTGTACATTATTAAACCTGAAAAAAACCACTTAGATCAGAAATGGATGTGTCTGCCCATTCATATGCCAACCCCAATTCTAAGTAAAATATTTATCCTTGTCTGTAACTCTCTTTGACCAACATGCAGTGTAATAATTCAATAAAAGAAATAAAAACTCTTCTAAGTAAAACCCTTATTTTCACCCAGAACTTATTATAGCATTATGGCAAAAGAGAATTCAGTCTAATAAAGACAAAGGTTAGTATTAAGATATTTTAAGCACCAAAACTACTACTTAAGCATAACACCCCGCTAAAATATCAGTACCAAAAAAAAATCTGAAGCAAGGTTTAAAAAACAAATAAAAACACACACCCCAAATCACCAATATTATACAAATGAATATAAATGCACAAGCAACTCACATATATAGCACTACAAGCTAGCCCAATTTCATAGCCCAAAGTTCGTCTGTCAAATGCTCCAAATGCAAGAAGCTTAATTTAACTAGGTCTTTGAATTCTTTTATTTTTTCTTAATTTTTAAAAGAAGCTTAAATTCCCAGGGAAATGCAAGAACTCATAAAAGTTGGCAAAAATAACAATTTTATTTATGTTCTGTGAAACCCTAGCAGTCTAGCAATCTGAACTCCGTTAACAATTGGCTCCTCAGAAATACAATTCGAAAACACAGTTTATTCAAAGCAAAAACAAAAAAATAAAAAAATTGAAACAATAATCCACCCAATAAAGACAAAATTAACCAAATTCGACAAAATGAATAATAAATTATATATATACCTGGAATATGTAGAGCTAAATCAATCAAAGTCGAGGACTCTCCATCAAATCTGAGAGGAATGYGTTGGGGGAGGGAGATAAGGTCAGACCCTTTGGGGATATCCTCAGCGGCCACGAGCCCGAGCCCATTGGGCTTTTCGTCCTCCAAAAATGCTATCTTGATCGACTGGTGCACGAACCYGCCTTYTCTCTGGACCCACTTAATGAGGTCCGGGGGCTGAGGCACCAGCCGCGCAGGATCGAGGCAGGYCGACRTGGCAACGCACGCTAGTGGGCGGACGTGGGTCAGTGAGGCTATCATCTTACTAGACATTCCTTGTACACCAAATCGTAACCAAAGAAAACTTGTAAAGGTTTATGTCTCTTTAAACTCTATTAAGACCTATTACCATGACAAGCACTTGATGAATTGGTCCTATAGATGTGGTGAAGTATAACGTTAGATAAGCCATCATAAGCCAGAAACATGAGGAAACTGGACACATAAGTGTGCTCATATATGAATAGTTTCATTAAAAATGATGAATCATAATGAGATGATGCATCTTATAGACGTATATGCAGCTGCAACGATTGCTTTCACGAATAATGGACACTCAAAAGTGTGTTAAGAAATCAAACAGCCAGAAAAAATGTTGATATTAGCAAAAGTAAACTTCATAAGTTGACACAAAGAAATTAATCATAAAGTTTGTTTTGATATTCTCACTGAGAGTTTGATAAAACTACTACAGCCAGAAAACTTAAAACAATATATAAAGGTATTAATTATTGTCAAATAATTGATCAATAAACAAAACAGCAAAAAAAAATAAAAAATCATATCCGAAGCACCATTGATGGAGAATATGCCCAAGTGGTTAGATTTTATAACACACTACAAGCATAGGAGTCGCATAGGAGAATATGCCAACCCCAAACAATGATTTTTCAGAGCTAAGTTTCGTTCCAACAGTCATTTCAGTTACTAGTACAATCACAATAGCACTGATCGATCACAACACATACAAGCTTGCAACAAAAATAAACCTTCATCACAAAAATTGTTCAAGAGATCAGATGACCATGGGTGACAAGACAACTGACAAGCATTAGAATACAATAAGTGAAATAAACAGGAAAAGAAGAATCGATCAACTTTTTTTTTTAATATCAAATCGAGACACAGTGACGAATAATTAGGAAAAATAGTAACATTAGAGCAGATGTGTATACCTGTTTGTATCTCTTCTTGTTCAACTCAGCCTGCGTGTAGAGAAGCTTATTGAGAACCAATGACTCCAACTCCACGGTGTAAGCCTTGAAAGAGAAGATAAATTAAAAACACACAATTTAGCTTAATTAACCTTAAACTAATAAGAATTGATTCAATAATTGAGAAAATTAAAAACACAAAATGAGGAAAACGAAAAAAGCAAAGAAAACCTGCTTTCGCTCCCTGGACCTAGCAGCAGATTCCCTGTTTTTAATCATTCGTCTCTGATTTTGCTGCGTAGCCCTGATTTTAATCATTCGTCCCTGGACCTAGCAGGATTCATCATCACCGTCTCCATCCCAAAAGCGCTTACTGCTGGCACCGTCGACGCCGGAGTCATCGTCATCACCGCTGTCGGAACCCTAACATCCTCCTCGTTCCCCGTCCCCGCTTTAGCCAGGAAATCCTCCAAAGTCATCCCCGGCTTTGCCATGGGGCTGTTGTCCAAATTGCGTGGAGTTCCAATGGCTGCTAAATTCAGACGCTATTTTGGGATTTCTGAAATTGGGGACCGCGGGGCTGAAATTTAGTTTTCAGAAATTGATAAGGATAACGAATAAAACGGTGGTAAAAAAAAGGTTCCAATTGCTGCTAAATTAATTAAGTGCTTGTTAATTAAAAAAAAAAAGTTTCCTTAATGCAGATCGTCGGACGAGACACGGATCAACGATTGAAAAATTTTTGCTTGGGCAAGACAAGGATTGGTGACATGGCAGCCTACTATTCTACGGAAGTTCTAATGTAACTGCCGTGAAATGCCATATAATTCACGGCGTTTCTAATTAGAATCGACGTTAAATCCAGCGAACTAATTAACCTGTGAACTAATTAACGTCGGTTCTTAAGGAACTGCCGTGAATACTTCTTAATTCACGACCGCCGTTATTACTTCATATTTAACGTCGGTTCTAAGACAACCGCCGTAAAATGTGATTTCCTACGGCAGTTTTAAAAGAACCGCCGTTAAAAACATATTTAACGGCGGTTTTCCAGAAACCGCCGTGAAAACCCTTTCTGCAGTAGTGATTAACCTGAACAGCTCTTGCCAAAAATGGCCTGGTAAATATTTTATCCCTGTCAGTTACCATGCTAACTGGCATCCCATGTAGTTTATAAATTGTGTCTAGGAAGGTGTGGGCCACATCCATAGCTGTAAAAGGGTGAGATAGTGTTAGGAAATGTGCATACTTAGTGAACGTATCAATAACCACCAATATCACATTCTTGCCATAGGACTTAGGCAAACCCTCAATGAAGTCCATATTGATGTGGGTCCAAGCTTGTTCTGGGATAGGCAAGGGTTGGAGTAGACCAGGGTAGGCCCCAGTTTCTGGTTTAGTCATCCTGCACACATCACAACTCTGTACTGATCTGGCGACATCCTTCTTCATTCATCGCCACTAGAATACCCTTTTTAGCCTCATGTAAGTTCCCTGTATGCCAGAGTGTCCTCCATAAGCAGAAAAGTGCATAGCCTTGAGGATAGATTGTCTTAACTCATTGTATGTTCCAACTGCTAATCTGTCCTTATATCTGAGAATCCCTTCCTTTAAGGTGAATTGAGGGTAGGAATTACGGTCTATGGTGTTAGCCCCTATGATTTTTGACATATAGGCATCTCCCTTATAGCTCTGCACCACTTGTTGTACCCAAGTTGGAACTACAGTAGTTATAGCCTCACAACAACCCTCTAAGGAATTTATTCTGGACAATGCATCAGCTACCCTGTTGTCACTACCCTTATTATATTCAATCACATAGTCCAGTCCAAGGAGCTTGGTGATCCATCTTTGTTGGGTAGGTGTCATGATTTTCTGGTCTAGTAAATGTCTCAGTGCCTGTTGATCAGTTTTGATAATGAACCTACTACCTTGCAGGTAGTGCTTCCACCTTTGTATGGCCATGAGTACTGCTAAAAACTCCCTTTCATAAATTGAGAGGGCCTGATTCCTGGGGCATAATGTTTTACTCATGTAGGATATAGGCCTCCCCTTTTGCATCAATATAGCACCAACTCTAGTGCCACTGGCATTAGTTTCTAAAATAAATGTCTTCTTAAAATCAGGCAATGCCAACACTGGGGCATTAAACATTGCCTCCTTGAGCTTACTGAAAGCTAACTCTTGTTGTTCTCACCATTCAAACTTCCCTTTCTTCAATAACTCGGTAAGGGGTCTTCTTAACACCCCATAACCCTTCACAAATTTCCTGTAGTATCCAGTAAGACCTAAAAACCCTCTTAGCTGCTTGATAGTAGTAGGAGCTGGCCACTGAACCATACTGCTGATTTTATCTGGATTAGTTGATACCCCCTTCTGGGAAATTATGTGTCCCAGGTATTCTATCTCTAACCTCCCAAAGCTGCACTTGCTTCTTTTAGCATACAGTCTGTTTTCCCTCAATTTTTATAGTACCTGCCTCAAGTGTTCTCTGTGTGCATCAAGGGTCTGGCTGTAGACCAAAATATCATCAAAAAACACCAAACCTGATTTTCTTAGGAGACCATTGAAAACTTGGTTCATTAGGGACTGAAAGGTTGCAGGTGCATTACACAACCCAAAGGGCATAACCAAGAATTCATAGTGACCATGGTGAGTTCTAAAGGTTGTGAGGAACCTGTGTTCAGGTTTCATCAAGATTTGAAAGTAACCTGATCTTAAATCAATCTTAGAAAAGTACCTGGCCCCATGTAGCTCATCTAGTAACTCATCTATCACATGTATAGGGAAATCATGCTTGATTGTTAGCTGGTTGAGATACCTGTAATCTACACATAACCTCCAGGTAGAGTCCTTCTTTTTAAACAAATTAACAGGGGATGCAAAGGGACTCTTACTGTTCTGAATAATCCCTGATTCCAACATTTCCTTAACAATCCTCTCAATCTCATCCTTGTGTTCATGGGTAGTTCTGTAGGGATACTGATGTTTAGGTGAGCTGACAGGTTTTAACAAAATTTGATGTTCAATCCCCCTCTCTGGTGGCAGCCCCTGTGGTTCAACAAATACATCTTCATACTCATCCAATAACAGTCCCAGTATAGGGTTGTCCTCCTGATCTGTTTTCTGCATAGTGACCCAATACAGTTCTTGTACTTCATCCCCTTCATCCATATGTATCAGTTTATATGCAGGTCCTGTAATAAGCTGAAGCTCAGGCTGGGTAGTAAGAGCATGCAACTTAACTCTCTTCCTTCCAACATTGACTGTAACTGTCATTTTCTCATAATCCAGCTCTATAGGGGTACAAGTTTTAAGCCAATCACCACCTAAAATCAGGTCATACCCCTCATGTTGTAACAGCCTCAGTGGGTAAGTAAATTTTTGGCCCTGCATATTCCATTGAAAACCCTCTGCCCTATGTGAGCTTACCATCCTTTAGCCATTATCTACCTTAACAAGGATAGGTTTCACCCCCTCTAGCTTACATCCCAGCTTTTTAGCAGCTTCTTCTTGCATAAAACTCAGGGTGCTCCCTGAGTCTATAAGAATATGTAGCTGATGCCCCCCACAGTTGCCCATCATCCTCATGGTGGTGGTTCCTGATTCCCCTGAAATGGTATTCAGGGTCATCTGTACTTCCTCCAACTCTGTAAGGGGTTCTTCTGGTTGTTCTAGGCTTTTCTACATGTTTGAGCACTTCATCTCTTCCTTTTCAGTCATTATCATGTAGGTAATCCTGTTCTTGCACCTGTGGCCATAAGAGAACTATTCATCACAATTGTAACATAGTCCCTTCTCCTTCCTAGCAGCCATTTCATTAGCAGTAAGTAGTTTGATAGGCCCTCCATTGCCTTGGGGTATAATGATTGATTTGTACTATTTTGTACGCTTTTTATTACCTTTTTGTGTCGTATTTGCATGTGTTTTTCTTGCAATTATGGGTATTAGGAGTCGTTTTGGCCTATTTTGTTAGTTTTAGGTTTTTGTAGCTTTTGTGCGGTTTTTGTTAATTTTTTGTATATTTTTACTCGTTTTTGTATTTTTGGCCGTAGGATGACCAAAGCGGTCTCGCACAAGCTCAAGGCATCCCACTAGACTTGGATTGGAACGGACAAGCAAGGGAACACAGCGCGAACGAGGAGCGACAACCGGTGGATGTTTAGAGCAAAAACGAGAAAACCGAGCCAGGAGCAGCCATACCAGTCGACCGACTGATGTTCCAGTCGATCGACTGGACCTCTCCAGATCGACTGCTCGGCAGCGAGTTTGTAAATCTTGGGCGAAGCAGTCGATCGACTGCAACGCAGGAATTTTTGTGGTTTTTGACCCGTTTTGATGATTTTGCCCCTGTATTTTTGTGTATATAAACCCAGTTGCTCAACCTTATCCAAACAACTCTCCTTAGTGGTTTTGGACTAGTTCCATATCCTCCAAGCCTCTACACTGTCTTGCAATTTAAAACCCTAGCTTAATTCTTAGCTTATGTAGTTTAGTTAGCTTAGTAGTTAGTTTAGTTATGTTAGTTTTATTTGGCAAGTGTTGGAGAGGGTGACAATCTCCTTCACTTGTTGCTCTTTGTTGTATTGAATATTTGGTTGCTTTTGAAGGTTGTAATTTGGATTTGAAGCTTTTGGTGTTCAATGAAATTGGTAGTTTTCTTTCCCTTTAGTTTTATGCTTAGTTATTGATTTATTGTTCATGTTGTTGTGTTTGTTAGTTGAATTTGCTTAGGGTATGTTGTTAGATTTAGTTTGTCTTGTTGTTCTTACAATTCTATTCCCCTTACCTTTGTTTTCTTTCAAAACTCCATGGATGTTGATTTGAAGATTTTTACCTCTTTAGTCTAAACAAACTCTTGGGTTCTTGAAAGATGTATGAAGCTTTCTTTTTTGAGCAATTTGACTTTACCCATTTAATGCTTTTGACTTCTCCAATTTCAAATGCTTTTAATTTCCCTCCATGTCTTCTCTTTTAATTTCAAGCCTTCTTGAATTTAGTAGTTCTAGTTTATTTAAGGTTTTAATTAGGTTTAATTAATGTCATTAAAATTGATCACTTTCAAGCAAGCTTTAATTCGTATTTGATGCAGTTAGTTTAGAAATTACAGGTTTAGGGTTTAAGTTCGTTTAGAACCATTAGTCGGAGCTTGTTGAGAATTGGGATTGACGACCACAACACTTGATCGACAATTTGGGATTGACAATCCCGAATCGTGGATTAGGTGCTCGGCAAAAAACGATTGATCATTGAGATGAACCGAGCACCCTAAACCCTCATTTCATTATTTTCATTTAAATCTCTTTTAATTCTTGTCTTAGTTGATTGACTTTCAAAAACTCAAACCAAACCAATGATTTAATGCTTTCTTAGATTAGATTAGTGTAATTTCGATTAACAAGAGATTGAGTAAAAACACCGACCGCCGATAATATCTATCCTCGAGAGACACGACTCGGGAAAGCTTACCGCTATACAATCGACTTCGTACTATTGCGGAGAAGATTTCTTAGAGTGCTAAGAATTCTTCGATCAAATTTTGGCGACGTTGCCAGGGATAGATTAAGGCAAATGGTGTTTTTAATTATTTCTCTTGTTATCTTAGTTAGTAGTTAGTTTAAATTGTTGTTTTACTTTCGATGCTTGTAATCCTTTATTGAGTGTTGTTTTTGCAGGGAACTCAATCAGGAAGCCCGATGCCGTCCGCCCACACTCAAGATGATCAAATGATGCCTCCGCCGCTCGATTGATCCGGCCGAGGATGGCAAACTACTGAGCTAGTTTGTCATACGAAGACCCTTATATCTAAACTCTCAATTATCCAAACCCTTACATCCAAAATCCCGAGTATCCAAATCCGTACACCACTCCCCCAAGCTATCCGGTCCCCTCGACATATGATGACCCGTATGCTTCGATCGGTCGAGAATGGTCCCAAACTTTTGATTATCCCTGCCCAAGCCCTTCATATTCTCTACCGATTACACATCCCCATGACTCGAGCATGGATCCGTATGCACCGACTTGTGGTCTTTATGATCCGGATTTCGGCGATCCATATGCTTAAATCGCCCCGCCTTCTTCTTACCCGAGCTTTGACTCGTATGCTTGTTTTGCATGTAATTGTGGTGTTTTTCTCGTATTTTTAATTAGGGTTTTATATTATTTTTAGCAGTTTTTAAGTCTATTAATTAGGTTTTTAGGTTGTTTTTCTTATTTTTGTTGTTTTTCGTGTTTCTTGTTAAAATTATATTTTAATGGGTTAATTGGCTCAATTACCTTGAGGTTTGGTGTAATTCTTGGGTTTTGATATTTAAAATTCTCATTTAATAGGTGTCTTAAGGCTTTGAAGTCAAGCTAAGTCATGGAGATCAAAAATTCAAGCCTAGCCTAAATAGGTGCCAAGATGCTCCAAAATGGGCAAACTTTCTGGAATGGTGGACTAGCTTCGCCTAGGATGGTCTATTCTTACGCCAACACGCTAGGCGCAAAAACAGGCACGATTTCTCGCCAAAACCCGTACCTAGCAGCATTCCTGCGCGCCCAGCGCGTGCCTACCGAAGCTGCTCGGCACCTGCCGAGCAACGCGCGTAGCGCCCGTGCGCATGGCACGCTCAACTCCTGCAAGCCCTGCCGACAGCGCCCGGCCAGCTCCCTCACGATCTCGCCTGTTTCCGCGCCTAAGTGCCTGCCTATCATCGCTAAGCCCAGGCGCTTGCCTAAACGCCCGCCCATCATCGCCTAAGCCTAGCGCCCAGCCCAGGCCCCAGCCTGCCGGCCACTTGCGCCCAGCAGCGCCCGGGCTCGGCCATGGCCGAGCCACATCGAGCTATGGTCGAGCCATATCGAGCCAAAATGTGCAAAAAAGCTAGCCAAGGGTCTACGAAGGTGCCTCCGGGTCAAACTTGGTCAAACCCGAGAATTTCAAGCTTTTTTGGCTAATTTGGCCCATTTAAACCCAATTAAAATTAGTATAAATAGACTACAATATAATAAAAATTGACCAAAACATCCTTTGTTCCATCTTTAATTACGCTTCAGTCCTCTTCTCCTTTGCTGCCACCCAGCCTCCACGTGCCTCCTTCCCATTAGCCGACTGTTTGTTCTCAATTAGACCATTTGGAGCAAGATCGGGTTTTTTTCCATCAGATCCCCAATTGTTTCTCCAAAATTAGGTTTTTCTTCAACTTTCTCCTCCAAAAACTCATCTTGATCCCCAATTACCCTTTGATCCACAACATAGCCACCTTTTAATTTCTTTTGTCTTGACCTCCACCACCAGTGGTGTTAGCACCACAAGTGTTAGCATCTTCTCCCCCTTTTTGACCAGAATGCAAACTGAGTGCCTTTTCATAGAATGCCTGCAAAGTCATCAGTCCATTAAGATGGGCTTGGGCTCTTGAGATCTGTTGATCTATCAAACTCAGGTGCACCTGTAAATCAGAAACAGTAATAGGTACAGAGTAAAGTGTGTTAGTCACTGTGTTAGTAACACCGGGACTAACACCCTGAGTAGTAGCAGCATACTTGTCATCTGACCCATCATCAAAAAAAGTCAATGGCAGATCAATAATACAATTTGGCCCTTCAAAGTGCTTATGACTGAGCCCAATGAAATTGGGTTCCCAACTAAAATGTTCCTCACCAAAATGTTGCAGCCCCTGATCAGCCAAAATCAAGTAGATACGAGAAGGAAAGGGCAGGCCGACTTTGGTTGCTGATGAATCAGCATACTTGGTCACACAGTCGAACACATTCTGACCAAAATTGATTTTCAACCCTGACCCTATCTCAAATAGAGCACGTGCCTAAGGTCGGGTCATCGTTGTGGTTTTTGTAGTTAGCACCTTATTACAAACATCCACCTTATAATGAACAGAGTACAAGGAGGTAAAATGGGAGCTAAGAAAATGTTTTGGCCACTTCTGCACTCCCCAACAAGTGATGAATTTTGCTACCTGATTAACAAGAATTTTTCTTGATTTTAGTGAGTGTTTTAGTTAGTTTTTATTGTTGATTTTGGTGAAAGTTGGATAGATTGAGCATATTTCTGTATTTTCTTATATCTAACTTATTTTATCATATTTTAATTATAATTAATTAATTTTATGTTTATTTTAGGTATTTTTAAGATTTATGGTTTGGACATAGTCGAGTGTGAGCTTACGAGTGGAGTTTCAGCAAAAACGGGCCTCGATTTGAAGTATTTAAGCTGACACTAGGTACGATGTTCTACACAGGGTAATCCAGTGTCCGAGTCCGCCGCACGCCCCTGACGCATGCATTGCCGACACGCCCCTGCCGACACTGGGTACATCCGCCGACACCGGGTTACCCAGTGCAATCACTGTTTTGGAAAATAAGAGCTTTCGATCCAGAAAATGAGCAAGCCCGACTCCAACGCGTTTTTAAAAAGGGTCCTACTATATTAACAACAGCTGAGAAGACTTGGTCAAGTGGATAAGACCTTTCCTTTGATGAATTTGAAGAGAAGAATTACTATTGGAAATAAAAAGGAAATAAAATCAAGATACCCCTTTGAAGAAGGATTTGGTGATAGAAAAGGAGACCACCAAGTTCTATAAAAGGAGATGCCTAGCACACACAAAAACTCTCTCCCAACTCTCGAACCTCTTGGGAAGGACAACCCAAGAGTGTTCTTTATTTTCTTTCCTCCATATTTCTTAGTTTTAAATTTCTAGTTTTTAGATTAAGTAGATTAGCTATTAGGTAATTTAGATTCAAGTTTCCTACAAACAAGAAGTTGTTATTCTTCATCGTTTAATAAGTAAGTTTTCGATTTCCTTTCATTTAATTTAGTTTAATTAATTATTATGCTTTTAATTCTTGCTTGGTACTTGAGAATAATCAAAACAACAAAACAAACCCCACATGTATGATGAATTGTATGATCTTGATTGGATTGATGATTGAGTTGAGCTTATTGATGATGAAATTGATGAGATTTGTTGGCTAGATCTAAAAGGTCTAGAGCCTAGAATCGTTGTGAACCATCAATTGGGATTTTCCCAAGAGATCGTGGAAAAGATTCGAAGCTCTAGAACCCTTGATTCATAAAACTTTTCAAAAACCTTTGATTTAATTATTATTCGTTTTAATCAATTTATTGTTTTTATATGTTTAGATTAGATTTTTATTTTTATGTCTTATTCGTGAACGACAAACACAAGAAACACTTCCGAATCTAGTTTTCCTTGAGACACATCAACTTATCAACCTACACGTGATCCCGTTCTCTTGCGGGCGAGCTTTTAAAATTTGACAAATATTTATAAGTAGGTACACAAAAGTTTGAATCACTACCTCATCAAAGACGTCTACAATAACTCCTTCTTCACAATCTCCAGTCCCGAAAAAGGTGTTGATGACAACGGGTGTGAACAGATAGACTTTTTCTCTAACAAAAACTTTGCCATAATTCTCAGACAGTTGGTACAATATGGAAGGAGCATATTAGCATAAAATTCAAGAACCGCTCCCCTCAAGTATGGCAAAGAGTTGTCACAGTGGAAGACAGACACTTTTTACTGAGTTTTTTTTCCAAGACTTTCTTCTCAAAAGTCCAAAATCTACCCTCCTCTCATCAATAAATGCATGATTGTGCAACGCATTAAAACGATCTCTAGCTTCAGCAGTGTAAAAGTGAGATGCAAAAGTATTACTAACCTCAATCTCCTCATCATTAGAATCATCCTTCAAGTCGATATTGTTATCTTCCTTGGATTCATCTTCTGTCTCCATTAGGTCATCTCCAGTTGGTTCTTCAAGATCCGCTGAACCAGCCTCGATATCATCATCATTAGAATTATCTGGGGCAGTGGAGCTTTTGGAAGAGGAGCAGGTGGTCATGGTCGGAACAACATGTGGCGCATATGGCAAGTCAAAAACCTTACTCTGCAGTGGTGTGCCAGCATCTTCACCAACACGAGTCTCCTCAGCTGAAATAGTCCTTTCAGACGACTTACTCGAGGTTGATGATGAGTTTGCAGTGAGTGGACTAGGATCCACTGATGCAGATGGCACGAGGGTTGATGCAGTTTGAGCAGACTCCATAGACTTTTGCAACTTCAGCAACACAGACGCTAAAGGAGCATCTTCATTAGCTAGCAGTTCTTCTCCTCTAGTCTCTTCTAGTTCAGAGTCAGGTACAACCATATTTTCAGGAGTCAGCCTGTGTCGTTTTGCTCTAACTGGCTCAATTGTTAATCATCTGAGTCAGTGAAGAAAGAGATGGTAGGAATTTCTTGTTTTGCAGCAACTGGTCCTTCAGGAGGAGCATAGTTGGAGTCATAAATGTCCGTCTCATAGACTACTTCATCCTCGACAAAAGACATAATCTCCAATGGAACTCACCGACTTCCACTTGTCTCGCTCTTTAGAACTGCCTCCGGCAAGTATCCAGGATCTACCCCTCGAAGACGTCGAGACCTTTTCAGCAGTGGGTTTCCAACTCTCCCAAAAATTTCTGCAATAAACTTCAAATTGAGTGGATTATCAACATCAACTTCATTAACTTGGT
Source organism: Phtheirospermum japonicum (assembly GCA_014905375.1). Classification (NCBI taxonomy): domain Eukaryota; kingdom Viridiplantae; phylum Streptophyta; class Magnoliopsida; order Lamiales; family Orobanchaceae; genus Phtheirospermum; species Phtheirospermum japonicum. The sequence continues at coordinate 296,482 of BMAC01000839.1, forward strand.
TCCCTGGAAAAATGGAAGCATAAGGTTCAGCCGGATCTGAAATAGGAATTAGATCTAGGGCAGCATTTGGGTTGAGATTGGGAAGAGATTCTTCAGCAAGAGCATCATCCTTTTTAGCGCAAGGTGTTGGGACAGATCCACCAACATTAGTTTCAAAGGTAGACGTAGCTCCATGCTCGACGTGAATATCTAGGGGCACGTATCTTGGCAGTGAAACAGAATCGGCACCCACCTCCAGCATCGTTAGCGACTCCAGTAGTAGAGGAGTGGATCTTTTGGAGGATTTCCCCTTTTTTTTGTCTCATCTTTCTTTTAAAAAAATAACTTGCGGAATTTTGGAGGTTTCTTCTGTGAATTGGCTCTGAATAATAGGAGAAAATCTGATACATTTATCTCAAAAAAAAACCAAACGGTTTGGTTAGTGTGTTAGTGGGAGAAGAGGCAAAATAAAAATAAAGTATAATAAACTACAAAGGAGCTAAGATAATCCTAAGAAACCGGAAGTACCTTATCCCACCACCCCTTATTATTAAACCCACTAACACTAGACCTAAGCAAACCCGAATCAAGAAGGTGCACAAACAACACTTATCCATAACATCTCAATTTATAACCCACAAGACATTACGATGCAAAAAACTAAAATTTGAGTAAGAGAAAAATAGAATATTCGTATGAGCATATCATTACTTATAAGGACTATACGGGAAAAATTCACCATAGATGCATGTCCTAATTTTATGTCTAAGAATTTCAACTAATAAAAAAAACATGTAAAATTCGCAACAGCAATAGGATGTCGGTTCTTATGTGATGAAATTGGAACTGATATTGGATCAACAAAGTCAATGAGTTGACAGTCCTTAACTCGGTCAATGATTGTATCATTTCCATTATTGTTTGAAGATTTTATGTCCGGGAGTAAGGAAACCTCGACTTAGTCGGCAGAAAAATAAGTTGAGAACTTGTTTCTCAAATTTTTAAATAATTTGCATAATAAATCTACATCCATAAATAGATGGATGGGACATCCTTCAAACCACTGTACATCAATTTTTAAGTGCACCGAGAGAAACATAGGTTTTTGCGAGAGTCGACCCACAATTATTTGTTCAAATTTTTCTGAACCTGTTTGACATCACACTTGAAACACAATAACTTCCTGCAATCATGAACAATGCAAGTTCTAACGTGTGTTATGAAAATAATAATAAAAAAATGCATGTCGAATAAGTATGTACAGCTGATGTTACTAGGGATGCTGCAGCATATCCAGTAACATTTCATTAAACAACACATAATCCAAGATATTTTAATAAACTGGAAATCCCTCGTAGTCTAATGCTTTGGTGAATATGTCAGCAAGTTGGTGTTCAGTTCCAATACACTCAATACTCGCAACATTTATCTCAACTAAATCTCGAATGAAATGATGTCTAATGTCTATGTGTTTTGTGCGAGAATGTTGTACTAGATTTTTTGAGATGTCAATGGCACTTGAGTTGTCACACAAGATAGTAAGAACATCACTTTGTAGCCCATACTCCTCTATCATTTATTTCATCCAGAGCAGTTGAGTACATGCACTACCAGCAGCTACATATTCGGCTTCAGCTACTGACAAACACACATAATTTTATTTTTTGCTATACCAAGAAACAATGTTATTCCCTAGAAAAAAAACAGTCGTACCTTTCCTATCATCGACGTCACCTGCCCAATCGGAGTTAGTGTACTCAACACGATTAGAGTTAGTATCCTTAGTAAAATAAATTCCTAGATTGTATGTACCAGCAACATATCTAATTATGCATTTTAGTGCCTTTAAGTGAGTATCTTTAGGATTTGACTGATAACTAGCACACAAACACATGCTATACATAATTTCAGGTCGACTCGCAGTTAGATACAAAAGACAACCTATCATGCTTCTATACACAGTGTGATCAACACTTTCACTAACATAATCTCTAGACAATTTCTGACTTAACCCCATGGGTGATTTCGTGTGCTTAGCATTTTCCAAACTGTTCCAACCCAAAAAGTGAGCAACCCGAACCACACCTGAAGATTCAAGACTTTCCTGAACCTACACCTGAAAATTCAAGAGCTTCCTGAACCTACACCACAAAAACAGATTAGAAAAGACCATCGGTGGTTTTTCGGTGGAAACCTCTCCGATGCTTAAGTCAGTAAGCGTTTTGAGGTGTTTTCCAGAAAATAAGAAGGAATGCTTAAGAAGACATACCTCTCTCAGCCTTGGGGCTGAGATATTTATAGCTTATTCCTGTGGGGACCCCAGCCGGGATCCCAGGAACACGTGCCGCGAATCATGGGCCGTTTGGGAAACAGTTCCTGAACAAGTGGTCCCACTTGTTCCTTCTCAAGTAAGTCAAAGGCCAGGTCTGACAAGCCAACGAATCCTTTATTATTTTCAGGATTGCCTAGCCATGAGTACTTCTTAAGCGGGCAGATCAGCCCGGTCTCCCTATCCGCAATCATTATTGATTTCAGCTCTTTCCCAATTCAGATCTGGCTGGAATATCTAGAAGTTCCCCGGTGGGGACCCTTCTCCGGGATCTTGGGGACAAGGCCCGTATCAAGGATCATCCAGGTAACGAATGGTCCCCCATTTGCCTTTTCCTGCTAACAAACAATCAGGTCTGTCTAAGGCCACCTCTCTCCCAAGAGAGATTTGACCATACTTTTTCACACGCAAGTTAGTCAACTCTCACCACCTTTACTACTAAATTCAGGTCTACCTAAATCTAGGTCTTACCAGTACTGCCCTATCAACTCCTCCCCCCCAAAAAAGGGTTGAGGTAGAGCCGCAAGGTGCACAGGCCCTTAGTAATAAATGAGGTCCCATGTCTTTTAGTGCTTCTCGTACTGGTACGAATCCCAAGGGACACGCTAAACTGCCAAGGCTAATTATTGGCATTTAGCGGTGTCGCACATTTCCAAATGGTCACTGTACTCCCACATCCTTCCAGGTACTGCCTCGTCAGTCCTAGTCTAGAGTCCTAGCCGTTTCAACTCACCTTTTAGGGCACTGTTCGCCTGCCCGCATTAAATGCGCAAATCCCATCAAATCCCACCTTTCTTGGTTTTCGTATTTTGAAATCATTCACTTTGTCTTTTATTCCCGCTGGTTTCCTTTCTCTATTTCACTTTTCATCTTCTGCTTTCTCCTTCGTTTTTTCTTGAACTTTCGCAAATCCGTCTCTCTCAATATTCCGGCGAACTTCTCCTCGCCAACTCTCAATTATTCCGACGATCTTTACGAACCAGGTACCCTTCTTCACTCTTACCTTTTCTTTTTATTCTTCTTTTTTTTTCCAATTTTTATAATGTCATCCTCTCCAGAAATTAGGGTTACCCTTCCTCTGCCGTCCGCCCTCCCTGAGGTGGCAGCGACTCTCTCCTCTCCGCCGCCTGTGATATCAGAGGCGGCGGAAATTCCTTCCACTTCTACATCTGTTATCCCAGAGGGGACCGAGGTCTCTCCATCTTCATCACCTGACCCTCCAGAGATAGCAGCGGCCCTCTCGTCCCCGCCTGATATTCCGGCGATGGTCGCCACCTCTTCTTCAGGGGGTGCAGCGTATCCTCTGCCACTCCCCGATCACCCCAAAATTACCTCCATCCTCAGTCAAAATATGATAGATGAGATTCATTATAAATATAATATTAAAGGCCCTTATGATTCCTATGCCCCTCCAGCCTACACCCTGGCCTGCCAAGCTCCGGCAGGCAGGGTGACCTTTTATGTTGACCAGTTCCAGGCGGTCCTGCGCCTGCCTATCAACCCCATGATGCTAGAGATTGCCAAAATGTACCAAATCCCTATTTTCCAATTTTCCCCTAACTCTTCTAAGATCATGGTGTGTTACAACTTAGCCATGCATTACGCAGTCCAGGACCCGACGGCCCTGGTCTTCTATCAGCTCTTCCAGGCGAAGAGTCTTCCCCCCAATTGCTTTTACCTCGCGGCCAGACCCGGGGTCCACTTCATACACAAACTCCCGACCTCCAATAAATCCTGGCGTAAAAAATTCTTTTTTGTTCATTGTGATGGGGATTGGGATTTTGACCCCACCCCCATAGATGCCTTGCCCTCCTATCCTCCCTTCACAGCGGCGGCCAGGCCTTCCCGTATTCAGAAAATAGTGGCAGCTCTGAATGCAAACCCTGTCAACGTGAATGACCTTCTCACCCCTTCAGTCTTAGAGACTTTTAATGATACTTGTGAGATAGGTCCACTACCGTCTGAGATTGGTAGAAAAACTTTCTCATTCTGACCTTATTATATCATATTTTGATGTTTTATGTGTCTGATTTTCTTATTCCCACTTTTATTCAGAAAAAATGATGCGATTACTGTTCGAGGTTTCTGACAGAGAAGGCCCGGTGGCTGACTCAGCAACGTCGGCTCAGGAAGCGGGCGCTTCCAGTGCTCCTCGAGCCCAGAGCTCTCTTCCTGCTGCGCCGTCCGTGCGCCCCTGATCAGTAAGGCATGTAGTCTCTGATTCGGAGGAAGAAGACATGCCTCTCACGAAGAGGCCTCGAACCGGCCGAGGCCGGGGTGTGGTCATTTCAAACAATCCCTCCCCAGCACCTGCCGCAGCTCCCGTGGCCCCTACTGTGTGCAGTTCTGGTCCCCCTCGGCGGACTTCGGTTCTAAACTGCTCGAGAGACGCGGCAGTTCGCCACGTGAGTGGCCAATGCTCTCCTGAAGATCTGCGAGCTCTAGAGCAGATGAGTGACAGGGAGCTGTTGGAGTCGTGGTGCCAAGATGAGGCCCGGGTAATCCAACCTTTCTTTCCTTTCCTTCCTTTTCTATTACACCTTCCAAGTCCTTAACAATTTTCTGGTTTGCTTCCAGGCTGAGGCGAAGAGGGCCCTTCTGGCCATCAGGGCGACCCGGTCCCTGGGCCAAGCCAGCCTTACCAAGGAGTTTGAAGACCTCAAGGAAAAGATGCAGCGGCTGCGAGCCTTGTCTAAGGACAAGATAAAAGAGGCTAAAAAGCTGCAGGAGGAGGTGGACGGGCTGAAGAAAGCCCAGAAAAATGTGGTAGAAACAGCTCGGGCGGAGGCTCGGGACGAGGCCATCGCTGAGGCGAGGAGCTTGGCTGATGAGGCTATTGCCAAGGCCAAGGGTGAGTGGAAGGCGGAGTTCCTCAACTCGGAAGAAGGGTTGAGGCTGGTTCAAGTGGCCAGGGATGAGGCCAAGAAAGCCTTCCTGGGATCCAAGGCCCTTTTCTCCCTGCTTTTCCCGGAATCCGTGGTATATTACAACTATGGCTTGGATGAGCAGGCCAAGTGGTTCCAGGCCAATCCTGACATCCCTTTCAACCGGAAGACGCCGTTGAAAAACCCTCCAGAGCCGACCTCCTTTTCTTATGACCCTGCCAAGGATCGCCTCCACACGATCGGGTCAGCAGAGTTCGCCGAGCATGTTCATGCTATTTTCTGTTCTCCTGAACCTGATCAAGCTCAACCAGACCTGACCCTCTCCGTGGTTCCCCCGACTTCATCTCCCTCCCCAACCTTCACAGGTCTGGGTGAGCTGCCTGGGGGTGCTTCTCCAGGAGGTCTGTCGGAGGGCGTTGTAGAGCAGCTGCCCATGGAGCTGAGAACGGATATGGAGGTCGAGCCGTAGGCTGTAAAGAGTTTCATTTCACAGCAGACCTTGTAGGATGCCTGTGTGGCTGGTCTGATTGTATTTCTGCTAAGCGTATGTAATGCCGAACAAGTTAAAAAAAAATTTAATGATAAATGCTTTTCTTTTTGTCCGGTAGCGACTCTTGAACTTTCTAGGGTTTCCTGAATATCCGGAAACCCTAGTACTTTTTGATTCCTCTCACGTGCCTCCGATTTCAATATATATTCGTATGCATGCTTTATCTTTTTTCATTATCCATCTGCAAAATGTCTTCATTTCCTCTGATCGAAGAACTTAATACGGTGAAGAGAAAGAACATTTCCCTGGTTGTGGAGAAATTCAAGCTCTCCGACCAGCTAGTCTTACTCAAAGAAAAAATCGGTTCTCTTTATCGCCTTTTGGAGAGGAAAAGGCAGAAGAAGCGTCACTACAAAAGGGAATGGGCCGAACTCCGACAAGTCAACCGCCAGCTGCAAGAGGAGAAGGCGGACTTGGTTGACTCGGTGAACCGCTTGACCATTGCTGTTGGCAAAGCTCATGTTCTTGCAGGGCGGTCTGACCAGTATCGCTGCCGTCTGCATGAGACAGAGCAGGAGCTTTGGCGCATTCGCCGAGCCTTAGCCTCCGACCGAAGGTCTTCACCCAGATAGGCGTCTGAGTTTTATCTTCGTTTATTTCCTGCAATTTTAATGTAATCAAAGTTGCCAACCCTCCGGGGAAGGTGTGCAACCTACACTTGTTCTTGTTGAATGGTCAGTAATATATATGAGCTTTGTGCCTTTCATGTGTGTCACAGTTTTACTCGAATAAATTTTGAATCAGATCTTTTTTGCTTGCTCAAATTGCTCAAGCTTGTGTTTTATGTCAGTGCCTTAGTAATTCAGCACTTACCTCATAAGATATCTTATTTCGCTTGTGTGGTCTAGCTGACGATCAGGTCAGGTAGACCGGTGCATTCGTCTTTAGATTTTCTTGACTTGAGCTGTCAATTAGGTTGGGAAAATTGTTGGCAACCATCCTGGCCAGACCTGGCTTTATCAATCAATCAGGTCGGGCGAAATCTAGGACATCGGTCCTTAGCCAATCCTGGCTTTAACCGACAATCAGGTCGGGCAAAATCTAGGACATCCGTCCTTAGCCAATCCTGGCTTTAACCGACAATCAGGTCGGGCAAAATCTAGGACATCCGTCCTCAGCCAATCCTGGCTTTAACTGACAATCAGGTCGGGCAAAATCTAGGATATCGGTCCTTAGCCAGCCCTGGCTTTATTCGTACATAAACTGGTGCATGGGATAAAACCTACAATTTTATTCAAGAAAGACAAACAAGCATTTAAAAATTACAACTACGTATAAAATTTTCGTAGGTTAGTGATATTCCAAGCGCGAGGAATCTCAGTCCCATCTAGCTCTTCCAGTTGATAAGCGCCTCCTGCTAAGACCTGCATGACTCGAAACGGCCCTTGCCAAGATACATCCAGCTTTCCTTTTGCCTTTCCCAGGTCAGCTCTTCTTAGGACCAGGTCTCCTACCCGAAATTGCCTTTTGACTACGGGTTTGTCATACATGGCCTTTATCCTTCCTTTAATATGCGCCATCCTTGCTACGGCTTGTTCTCTTTTCTCCTCAATCAAATCCAGAGCATCTTGCCTCAACAGCTCATTCTGCTCTTCATTGAAATTCTGGATCCAGTGTGTTTCTAAGCTGACCTCTGCAGGTACTACAGCGTCCATGCCGTACACAAGGCTAAAGGGGGTCTCACCTGTACTCTCCTTTGGATTTGTGCGATACGCCCAAAGGACTACACTCAGCTCTTCCACCCATTTGCCCCCAGATCTTTCTAAGCGCGACTTAAGTCCCWGGATAAGAATRCGGTTAGTTACTTYGACTTGACCATTCGCTTGTGGATGRTATACAGACGTGAAATGTTGTTGGATATTCATCTTAGTACACCAGGCCTTGATTTTGGCTCCCATAAATTGGGTTCCATTGTCTGATATCAATATCCTTGGCACACCAAAGCGACAAACCACATTTTTCCATATGAATCCCATCACCACCTCTTCCGTTATCTTGGCCAAAGCTTCTGCCTCCACCCATTTGCTAAAGTAGTCTATGGCTACTATCAAAAACCTCTTTTGGGCCGGGGCCATCGGGAATGGACCAACCAGATCAATCCCTCATTTCGCGAAAGGGCAGGGGGAGCTCATTGTCACCAATTCTTCCGCTGGCTGGTGAATCAGAGGGGCCATCTTCTGGCATTTTTCACATTTCCTGACAAAGGCTTCAGCCTCTTTCCTCAAAGAAGGCCAGAAGTAACCAGCTCTTAACACTTTGCTGGCTAGATCTCTGGCTCCCATATGATTACCAAAACATCCCTCATGGATCTCTCTAAGGACTTGGGCGCCCTCCTCCGAGCCTAGACACCGCAACAAGGGTCTTCCAAACCCGCGCCGAAATAGGATTCCTCCGATCAAACAAAAACGAGCAGATCTAATTTTCACCTTAGCTTTCTCTCTTCGATCCTCCGGCAGTTCATCGTGTTGTAAATAAGCTGTAATAGGGGAACGCCAATCATCAACTTCATATACCGAACAAACCTGTGCAGCGCCGAACTCTGCATCTGCTCCAAGTAACGTTATTGTCCTCTTGTCACAATCTGTAGCCGAGCTGGCTATCTTTGCTAAATAATCAGCTCTGGCATTCTCTCCCCGAGAGATCTGCAGTACCGTGCAGCCCTTCATGTCCTTAACCAGCTCTCTAAATTTAGCCAGATATTTTTTCATGTTCTCCTCCTGGGTTTCAAATTCACCACTGATCTGCTTGCAAACCAACTGGGAATCCACCTTAGCACATACCAGCTCTGCACCCAGATCTTTCGCCATTTGGATCTCTCGCAAGAGGGTCTCATATTCAGTGGCATTATTGGAAAATGTATGATTCAAGCGTACAGCAAATTCGATCGACACACCAGATGGATCTATCAAGACAATCCCTGCTCCACAGCCCTGATTACAGACCGAGCCATCTGTAAAGATGGTCCATTCTTTCAGTGCACCAGGAGGACCGGTCATTTCCTGTATAAAATAGGCTAAGGCCTGGGCTTTTATTGCTGTCCTCACCTCGAATGTAACGTCAAACTCACTGAGCTCTATTATCCACTTGACTAGCCGTCCAGATGCCTCTGGTTTGTCCATTATGGCCTTCAGTGGGAGGTTAGTTCGCACAACTATTCCATGAGAAAGAAAATATGGCCGTAACTTGTGAGCAGTCCCTATTATCGCTAGCATCGCCTTCTCCACCTCTACATATCTGATCTCTGCCGCGTGCAAGACCTTGCTCCAGAAGTAGACCGGTCTCTGTATTTTACCTTCCTCTCTGATTAAAACAGAGCTGACTGCCTGTTGTCCTACAGATAAGTATAGGATCAATGGCTCCCCTTGGACAGGCTTCGTAAGCAAGGTCATACCAGCCAAATGCTCCTTCAACAATTTGAATGCCTCTTCACACTCATCGTTCCATTGAAATTTTACCTTCTTCCTCAAAGCCTGAAAGAATGGCAAGCTCTTCTCTGCAGATCTGGACACAAATCTGCTTAGGGCGTTAATTCGCCCTGCTAAGCATTGCATTTCTTTCACGCTCCTAGGTGCCTGCATTTCCATAATTGCTCTGACCTTCTCTGGGTTTGCCTCGATACCCTTCTCTGTGACCATGTAACCYARAAATTTACCGGCTCTAACCCCRAATGCGCATTTCTTGGGGTTAAGCTTCATCTTGTATCGTCGCAGAGTATCGAAGGTCTCCCGCAGGTCTTCTACGTGCGACGTTGCTTTTATGCTCTTAACCAACATATCGTCTACGTAAACTTCCATATTTCGTCCAAGTTGGTTTTTAAACATTTTATCAACCAAACGCTGATAGGTGGCCCCTGCATTCTTCAAAACAAAAGGCATCACGACATAGCAATACGTCCCCTTTGGGGTAATAAAGCTGACCCGTTTCCAATCATCTTTTGCTAATCTGATCTGGTGATACCCTTGGGATGCGTCCATCATACTTAAGAGCTCACAACCAGCGGTAGAGTCAACGAGTTGGTCTATTCTAAGCAAGGGATAATGATCTTTCGGGCAAGCACGGTTGAGATCCCTGAAGTCGATACCCATGCACCAATCATCCTGAGTCTTAGGGACCAGGACAGCGTTGGAAATCCATTCCAAGAATTGTATTTCCTGGATATGCTTGGCCATGAGCAATTTTTCCACCTCGGCCTCTATGACGGCCTCCTTCTTGGTCCCAAGATTGCGCTTCTTTTGCTTTACCGGCCTCGCATCCGAGCTGATGTTGAGGCGGTGCTCTGCGATCTCCAGATCGATCCCTATCAGGTCTTGAGGAGACCAGGAAAATACGTCAGAGCTGTTTCTCAACAGCGCAATCAGATCTGTCAAACCTTCCGGACTGAGAGTCGTTCCTACCCGAAGGACCCGGCTCTCATCCCCCGGGATTATCTCAACCATCATCAGCCCCTCCTCTCTCCCAGACAGATATGTTTTTGGCGACTCTACTCTAGCTCTCTTGCTCTGCCTTTCCTCCTCGGCATTCCTCTTGATGCATTCAACGTAGGTCTGTCTTGAGGCATATTGGTCACCTCTAACCTCTCCTGTTCCATCCTCCGTTGGGAACTTCATTTTCATATGAAATACTGATATGATGGCCTGGAACTGGCTTAAAGAAGGCCGACCCAACATGACATTATAAGAGGAGGGTGCGTCCACCACCAGGAAATGCACCGTCCTTGTTACCCTATATGGCTCCTCCCCCAACGTCACGAGGAGCCTCACCGCTCCCACGGGCTTCAGGGTTCCTCCTGCAAATCCGACTAGAGAGGTGGTGACCTCTTATAGCTCAACGTCTAATTTCAACTGCCGAAAGCAATCATAAAATAAAATGTCGGCAGAACTTCCGGTATCCACGAAAATTCTCCGCACATTATAATTGGCGATGGTTGCAGTTATAACCAGAGCGTCCATATGTGGGGCTAAAATGCCATCGCCATCTTCTGACCCAAAACAGATGTTAGGAGTAGAGGTCATTTGTCCTACATCACGCGATTTTCAAACTAAATCTCTTGCAGCTCTGACATAACTGTGTTGCATTCGCTTAGAATGCTCCTCCAGTAATCATCTGGATTTCTCCGTGGATAACCTGGGCTTGATCAGATCTTCTTACCCCAGTAAGCACCTTATCCTGGCCTCCCTTACCTGGCAGAGATCGGTCATAATTCTTACTGCCAGACCTGGCTTCTTCTCTCCTCATCCGGACGTAATCCTTCAAATGTCCGGCCTGAACCATCCTCTCCAACTCATCTTTCAAATGCGTGCACTGGTCAGTGCCGTGCCCATACTCGTTATGGAAGCGACAGAAACGATCAGATCTTTCCTTCCTGGGCCTCTGTGAGTAGGTCTTCGGCCACTTTAGGTCAGGATGCTTCTCAATTGCCTGCAGGATTTTGCCCTGTGGGTTTGCCAAAGGAGTGTATCTATCAAAGCGAGGTCTCCCTCCAGGCAGGTCTGGCCTAGGCTTTTTCACAACTCTTTCTTCACGATCAGGCCTCTCTCTCTTCCTTTATCCCTCGTCCTTGATCTTCAAGGCCTCCTCCAAGTGGATATACTTCTCGGCACGCTCCAAAAGCTCTCCAAACTTCAACGCTGGCTTAACGACCAGCGATTGAAAGAATTCTCCTCTTCTCAAACCTTGCGCCAGAGCATTCACCAATAGCTCTTCGGACGCAGAAGGCACCTCTAACTTAGCGGTTGTAAACCTGTTAATGTAAGCACGGAGACTCTCATTCTCTTTTTGCTTCAAACTGAAAAGCTCAAGCGGCATTTTCTGATACTTTCTACAGCTCGTGAACTGGTGTAAAAAGGCTGAGCTGAACTCGTCAAGATTGTTGATAGACCTCGGCGGCAGCTGACTAAACCAGAGCTGGGCTGATTTAGTAAAAGTCATCGGGAAGACCCGACACATGACCGCGTCTGAAAATCTGTGTACAGCGGCCGCAATTTCAAATCTACTCAAATGATCCCACGAATCTGTGGTCCCATTATATTCAAAACCCAGGGACATGTATGAAGTCGGCACTTCATCACGCATCACCTCTTCCGTAAATGGGGTGCCTCGTCGTATCGGAACTGCGCTAGTGCTCGCCATCTTCATCTTAAACTCCCGCACCTCTTTCTGCAGGCTCTGCATCTGCTCAGCTAGGCCTGGATTGGTCTGGCCTGAGGTTTCTCCATCGGAAGTGGAGAGAATCTCTTCCCTATCCTGGACAGGAGTCCGATCCATGCGCTGGTTGCGTGGTGGCTCTGTTTCCGCCGCTGGAATCGCTCGATCCGGTTGTGCGTCAGGTGGTGGCGTCGAGACCTCAGCAAACTTTTTCTCGACTGCCTCCTCTACAGCTTTGCTTATTAGCTCCGATAGCTGCCTGAGCAAGGCATCGTTCAGCAAACCACTAGCAACAGGTACTGAACCACCGGCAGAGGACGGAGCAGCACCTGTCGGGATCCTTGTCGATGGCTCGGCTCCCTCAAGCCTTGCTTGAGGCATCTCTACTAATCTTGGCATGCCCCACGGCGTGGCGGAGCTGGGAGTTCCGCCGAGCTCTCTCACCAAGTTTTGTCGTAATCCATCGGAGGCCATGGAAAAGTAACTCACGTCTTAGCCTAGTTCGGTTCCCACGGACGGCGCCAATTTGTTCCAACCCAAAAAGTGATCAACCCGAACCACACCTGAAGATTCAAGAGCTTCCTGAACCTACACCTAAAAATTCAAGAGCTTCCTGAACCTACACCTAAAAATTCAAGAGCTTCCTGAACTTACACCTGAAAATTCAAGAGCTTCCTGAACCTACACCACAAAAACAGATTAGAAAGGACCACCGGTGGTTTTCCGGTGGAAACCTCTCTGATGCTTAAGTCAGTAAGCGTTTTGAGGTGTTTTCCAGAAAATAAGAAGGAATGCTTAAGAAGACATACCTCTCTCAGCCTTGGGGCTGAGATATTTATAGCTTATTCCCGTGGGGACCCTAGCCGGGATCCCAAGAACACGTGCCGCGAATCATGGGCCGTTTGGGAAACAGTTCCTGAACAAGTGGTCCCACTTGTTCCTTCTCAAGTAAGTCGAAGGCCAGGTCTGACCAAGCCAATGAATCCTTTATTATTTTCAGGATTGCCTAGCCAGGAGTACTTCGCGAGCAGATCGGCCCAGTCTCCCCATCCGCAATCACTATTGATTTCAACTCTTTCCCAATTCAAATCTGGCTGGAATATCTAGAAGTTCCCCGATGGGGACCCTTCTCCGGGATCTTGGGGACAAGGCCCGTAAATCAAGGATAATCCAGGTAACGAATGGTCCCCCATTTGCCTTTTCCTGCTAACAAACAATCAAGTCTGTCTAAGGCCACCTCTCTCCCAAGAGAGATTTGACCATACTTTTTTACACGTAAGTCAGTCAACTCTCACCACCTTTACTACTAAATTCAGGTCTACCTCAATCCCGGTCTTACCAGTACTGCCCTATCACAAACCAAATCGTTTCACAAGATTTTTGGCATACTTATCTTGAGACACAAAAATTCTATTGCTATACCGTCTAATTTGCAGTCCTAAAAAAAAGATAACTCACCTTTCATACTCATTTCAAAGGTGGTAGGCATGATTTTACAAACTCTCTAAGCATTTTGTCACAAGTGGATCCAAGCACGATATTATCAACATAGATTTGAGCAATCAGTATCTCGTGTTTGCTTTTTAAAATGAACAATGTTTTATCAACTTCACCACGTTTGAAATTCATTTGAAAAAGATGTTGAGTAAGCCTATCAAAGCAAGCTCTAGGAGCCTACTTAAGACCATAAATGGCCATTTTTCATTTGTAAACATAATGAGGTTTATGAGGATCTTCAAAACCTCTAAGCGGCTCAACATATGCTTCCTCATTTAAAACAACATTCAAAAGGGCATTTTTATATCCATTTGGTGAAGAGTAATGTTCAAATGACAAGCAATCTTAAGAAATAATCTAATTAATTCAATCCTTGTTACAGGGGGAAATGTTTCATCAAAGTCTATATCTTCAACTCGGGTAAAACCTTGTGCCACCAGCCTGGCTTTATTTCGTAAAATGTTATCCAACTCGTCCATTTTGTTTCTGAAAATCCACCTTGTTCCAATGACATTTCCTGTGCTTGGTCGTGGAACTAAGTCCCATACGTCATTTTTGGCAAATTGATCAAGTTCTTCTTGCATTCCATTTATCAAGAACTCATCTCTGAGAGCTTCTTCCACTTTCTTAGGCTCTTCAGAAGATACAAAATAAGAATTTTTGGTAGGGAACAACAGGATGCCATACATACCAGTTTTACCATTTTCCAAAAGTTAATTTGCTTTTTGCGAGTGCTTCTCTCATTTAAAGCTCCAATAACTTGGGAGGTAGGGTGATTCCTCTGTATTTTGGAAGGAATATCCTGAGAGTGACAGGATGCGCCCATCTTTGCTTGATAAGAGGACACAGAGATTTTTGCATCATTTTGATCTGTTTCAAATTCAGAGGTTTCTTCATCAGAATTTGCGTGAGTTTGAGATGTTGGTTCTGGTGTTGAAGCATTTTCAGAAGCATCAGGTGTTGTGCCTGAAGATTCTCTCAAGGTGGTTGAGAGATTATATTGCGGACTTTGAACAAGATTAATCACATCATCCTCAACTGAGTTGCCATAAATATCTATCAATCATCAAACCTGACATTCAAAGACTCAAGCAATGTATGAGTTCTAAGATTAAAAATCCTATATGCATGACTGTTAATAGAATACCCCAAAAACACACACATATCACTTTTCGAGTCAAGCTTTGATAAGTAGGACCTATCATTCGGAACATAACATACACAACCAAATATGTAAAAGTACTTAAGGTTTGGTTCTTCCCGACAAGAATTTCGTAGGGAGTTTCGCAAGTTCCAACCCTAAAGTAGACTCGATTTGAGATATGACAAGAAGTGTTAAGAGCTTCAGCCCAAAACCTTTTAACAAATTTTTAGAGATCAACATGGTCCATGTCATTTCTTATAGAGATAGGTTTTTTCGCTCGGCTATGCCATTTTGTTGGGGTGTAATAGGGGAAGAAAACTCATGGAAGATACCATATTTATCACAGAACCTTTGAAAAACACGAGTTGTCAAACTCTTTTCCATGGTCTATCTTAACTCTGCAAATTTGCAAACAGAGTTTGTTACTGACACGTTTGGACAGTTTTTCGAAAGCTATCAAAGGTTTTAGATTTTTCACGAAAAAATTCAATCCAAGTAAACCAAGAAAAATCATCAACAATAACAAACGAGTATTTTTTTACACCAATACTTTCTACCTCAATTAGATCCATGAGATACATGTGGAGAAGTTCCAGACAGCGAGAGGTATTAAAGTGTTTGAGCACAGGGTGAGACACTCTGGTTTGCTTTCCCTTTTGATAGGCACCACAGACGGATGAATTGTTGATTACTATTTTGGGAATACCTCTTATAGCATCAGACTTGACCAGTTTCCCCATCATTTTATATTTAACATGCCCTATCTGTTAGTGTCACAACTCAGATTCTAAAGGTTATACACTTTGACAGAAGATTTTGCTGTTTACTTTGTAGCAGTTGTTAGTAGTTCATGTGCCAGTGAGAATGCACTGATTTGTGTTGTTAAGGACTTCACATGAATTTCGACTGAGTTTTACATGTAGATCATCATCGTACAGCTGACTGATGCATATAAATTGCGGCCAAACCTCTCACCATTAGCAAAGTCTGAAGCTTGGGTAGTCCTTCAACATTTAAGGTACTTTTCCCAATAATCTGTCCATGAGCACCACCATCGCATTGTACTTTTCCACCATTGTGATGGATAATGTCAGTCAAGTTTTCAGTAGATCCTGTCTTATGGCGGGAACACCCACCATCAAAATACCAAGAGCCATCCACATTAGAATTGAGAGAGGTGTAAATCATATTACACTGAATATCAGCCTTTCTTACCCACACCATTCTGGATTTTCCAGTAGTGTTAGTCCCCGTGTTGGAGCAGGAGTTCTCTGGCACCATCTTGTTTATGGGTGCAGGTGTCCTTTTTTACTTGAGTTTTTTACATAAGGGTCTGATGTGTCCTGGTTCTGAATAATGATGACACACATAAGTACGTCTACGACGTTTGGGACTCTTGACAGGAACATATCCTTTGGAAGAATTGTAGCCTTCCCGGATAAAAATAGGCGCCTCAAATCCTATCCTGTGTTTGATCATAGACCCAATAGACAAAATCTCATCAAGTTTGGTCGTTCCTGTGTTAAGTTTCTTTAGGGTTAGTAAAGTTGTTGAGAGTTCTGACCTTGCTCTATCTAGTTCTTCTTCATGTTTGGTTAGAAGAGCTTATGGACGTAAGACAATAGATTGTTGTTCTTTATCCGTGCATGCTAGTCTCTCATTTTCCCTAGAGAGAGTTTAAACTTTTTGAACTGATTTTCATAAGTTCTTCATAGATAGCTCCAAAATCTTCATTATCATCAGTTTCTTTAAGAGTGAACGAGTTAAGACGTCAAATGTCATTCACAATGTTAGTGTCATCCAGACAACATAAGCATCCATGGCGGTTACCTCTTCAGTTTCTTTTGGCTCTTCCTCATCTTCTCTATCACTCATGGAAATTAGGTTTCTTTTTCGCCTGATGTTGGCACATTCATACCTGTAATGACCAAACACTCTACATTCATGACACTGGACACTATCTAGATCCTTGGTGTTGTTCTGATTTTGGTGTTCAGATTTTACACTTGTGGGAGTCACATCCCTTCTTTGGAACCTATTTGTGGACTGACCCATTGGTCTTGGAGTGGAAGGTTCCGTGCAGGGTTTGATATGTCGATTGAAAGGCTTCCTCGATTTATTCTTCTTCTTCAAAAAGTCACTGAACTTTCTTGTGATGAGTACAATTCCATCCTCATCCAATTCAGCAGTCTCAGCTTCATGCGCCGGGGCTGTAAGATCAAATTCTTCATCTTCAAAGTTAGGAGCAAAGAGAGCAACTTCTACCTTTTAGTTGTTTGATCTTGAGTTTCATCTCATACGTTTTCAGAGATCTGACAAGTTCGTCAAAATTCATGGTGGAAGTGTCATTGGCTTCTTCAATGATCGTTATCTTCATGTTGAACTTTTTAGTTATAGAGCGCAAGAATTTGCTCACAAGCCTTTCATTGGAGATGGAGGCAAATAATGATTGGCATTCGTTTGCAATATCGAGGAGTTTGGCACTATATCCGGCAATGATTTCATTTTCTTCCATCCTTAGAACTTCAAATTGAGTTGCAAGCATTCTTAGTTTCATTCGTTGAAATCCTTTGGAACCTTCACAGAAGAGTTGCAAAGCATCCCATGCTTCCTTTGCAGACTGATGGTTTGAAATGATTTTGAATAGAGAGACATCCACAAAGCAGTAAAGAGCGTTCAATGCTTTGGTGTTTGCATAGAGATAACAAGTTCCTCGACTCATTTTTTAGAACAATGTCTCCATCCGGATCTTTTAGCCTGGGAGCCTCCCAACCAACCAAAATTGCACGCCACGATCTTTCATCTATAGTTTTGATGTCAGCACGCATTCTTACTTTTCAGATCGCATAGTTTGTTCCATTCAACATGGGTGGTCGGATTTCAGTATTCATAACAGTATTCATCGTTTTCCTTCAAACAAAATAGGATCAGCACTTAGTAATATCAAATGATGGCTCTGGTACCAAATGAATGTTTTGAAGGTCTCAGACATTTGCATAAATTTAAAAAGAACACAAATGTTAGCTATGGTTTCGGAATATCCATACTAACATTTATGTATTTCTGCAAAAAAAACTATAGATGAACACTTGTAAATAATTTTTGCTTATGAGTTAAATAAACTCACAGGATGTGACCTCAGGCCAGAAATGATATTACTAGTAATAACAAATTCGTTTTACAAATTGTAAAAATAAAATAGCATCTAACAATAAATGAAAAATTCCTGAATAAGCTAGTCGTTATGAATAGTTCTTGAATCGCTCATAAAACCTTCAATCTTGATCAACTGCAATCCTGAAGATTTCTCACACGATGAGCAGTTCTTGAATCGCTCGTAAAACTTTCAAGCTTGATCAACTACAATCATGAAGAATTCTCACATAATGAGCGATGTATCCGTATCCTTTGTGATCTTTCTGTTTTCCACTCTCTGGAATTGCCGTACTTCATCAAGAACCAATATACTCCAAACTTCCTTGAAAGAATCCTACTTTCACAAAACAAAGTTTAGATAAATATCTTGAGATATCAAGTATATAAATACTAATAATGAAAGACTTATTAAGATAAAGTACTCTAATTATTTGTTAGATTAATCTACTAAACACTCTAACAAACTTAAGTATCCAGAATGGCAAATAAAACTTTAAAAATAATATGTAGGAATTAATTCCTATCAATAGGACTAAAATTAAAAATTATGAAACCAAAAAATACAATTTTCTTCCGTGTACATTGTTGTGCATATGTTATATTTATAGTATTCTCTCTTATTGTTAAATGCTTCCTTTCTTTTTCTGTTTTTCCTTCTTATTGTGAATTTAAAGTTTCTTTTTTATTAATATATGAATTTTGTTTTAATTATTGTGTCGTATTAAATTCACGCCCTGGTCAGATTTAGCTTGATGGAACCTGGAAACAAAAAGTAGGGCTCGAAAAAGTATTCAAGACTCTCTCTATCTCATTTTATTATTCTTGTTTTTCATATGCATACGCATGGGTAATTAATTACTAGGAAACTAATGCCCAAAAGAAAGTAAGTGTCACCATTACACATCAGAAAACAGAATTCTTCGCTTCACCCGTGCAACAAGAAGATAAACTTGTAGAATTACTCTGTCTACAAGCCCAAAGTATATTTCTCTCCCTCTCCTGCAAAACAATACTAACCAAACAGTGCTTAATAATCCCACAACAAATCCCAATCCAGCCGATACATAATCCCATTCGATCTCTATCTTCCGATGTGTCGCGGGCGAAGCCGAAACGCCACTATCTCCGTTGCCATTACAACTCACGTTAACCGGAAACCCACACAGCCCAACATTCCCTTCATACGAACCTTCCGAAAACGTCTGAAACTGAGACCCTTTAGGTATCATGCCAAACAGGTCATTATAAGACAGGTTTAAGAATGAAAGGAAATTGAGACTAGCAAGCTCCACCGGTATTTTCCCGGTTAGGCGATTTTTCGACAGGTCCAATGATCCAAGTTGCTTCAAATCCCCAATTGATCCTGGGATATCACCTGCAGGGGATTTTTTTGTTAAGGGTGCACAAACAATAAAAATAATTTTCAAGATCAAATTTCATTATAAAGCAAATCAGAAGCCAACATATGATATTGGAAGTTTCTTAAGTAAATGACAGTATTTTATTTTTTTAAATGAAAATATAAATATGATCACCTGTGAGTGCATTGTGAGATAAGTTGAGAAGATACAAAGATTTGAGATCTCCGATTCTTGACGGTATTTTCCCGTAAAACTTATTCCCCGAGAAATCTATAGACGTGAAGACGGTTAATATCTTCACTAGCTCCACGTCCAAGCCTTTCATTGTCACCGCGACCGAGTTTTGATAGTAATAGCCGCTGAGTTTCAAGAAATCGAACTGGATGTGGTTGTGCTGCATTTCCTCATCGTTATTTTGATCACCGGCATTTATCATTCCTCTCAGAAAGGACAACACCGATATATCACCAACGAAGCTGTTTGTCGACACGTCAATTATTTGGAGATTTTGCCAACCTAAGATAGTTTCAGAACATCGGATGGCTCCGTAGAATCTGTTTGACCGTAGGATCAAAACGCGCAGACTTGTTTCTATCAACATGCATGGGAACACGTCTTCGATCTCGTTATTCCCAACGTTCAAAACTTGTAAAGACGCGCAATTAACCAGAGATCTAGGCATTTTCCCTTTGAGGACGTTTTTGTTAAGGTCTAAGGTTTCAAGGCCGCATCCGACCGAGATCGTGTCCGGGATTTCGCCACTGAGGTTGTTTCGACCTAAACTCAAAACCCCTAAGTTCTGATTTTCGTTTGGCAAACAGGGCGGTATATTACCGTTCAATGCATTATTACTCAAATCGAGAACTTGGAGAAACGTAGCTTTGCAGACGGACGTGGGGATGTTTCCAGTGAGGTTATTATTCGAAGCGGAAAAGAAATAAACGTAGGTCATGAAATTGCCAAAATCATTCGGAATAGAGCCGCTGAAATAGTTGAAAGAATAATCCACGTAACTAGAGAAAAAGGGCGGAACGGGCAAATCACCCTCGAGCCGATTGGAATGCAAGTCGAGGACACTGAGACTAGGAAATCGAAACGGCTCTTGAAAACCACTAAGTAGATTGTAAGAGAGATTCAGGTGTATTAACGAGCCATTACCGACTTTCCAAACCCAATCAGGGATCTTACCCTGTATCTCATTAAAAGAGAGGTCTAAGTGGATTAATGTCGATTGCTCAGATATCACCGGAAATGTTTGCAGCCTGCAAGACGCTAGACTCAACTCTTGGATGAACAAAGACGATCCGGGATAATATGTACGTGTTGGGTCGATAGTCAAATTGTTGTACGAAAAATCAAGTCTCGAGAGGTTGGGATTTCGGAATGTTTCGAGCGTCAATGTGCCATTGAAACCATTGTAAGAAAGCAAGAGCACTTTCAACTGCTCGAGTTCGGAGAAAAACTTAGGAACTTGTCCTTGGAGACGATTATTGGTAAGATCGATCGTGTCCAATAAAGAGGACAATGGGTTTGAAAGCTCTCGGATTCGGCCAAGAAACCGATTGTTAGGGAGCTGAAGCTTCTGGAGAGATGGAAGAGCGAACAAAGAGGATGGGATTTCACCACTTAGGAAGTTGTCCCCTAAATTGATGTACTTCAGATTTGGAAGCCCTTCGAAATGCAAAGATGAAATGGACCCCGTCAGGCTATTATGAGCGGCGTTAATGCACGTAAGATTCTTGCTACTCAAGCCAAACACAGGGAGCGGACCGGTTAAGTTGTTACTAGAGATGTCCAAATAAGACAATTCGGTTAGATTTGCTACGGTCGGGGGTATTAATCCCTCGAAGCTACAGTTAGACAGATCAAGTGTGGATAACATAGCCAGATTGCCTATAGAATTCGGTAACGAACCTGAAAAGTTGGTGAAGCTAAGAATTAGGGTCCTTAATGATCCGTTTCGGGAAAAATGAGGTAAATTGCCACCGAGTAGCGTGTTATACGACAAATCAAGATTCTCTAATGTGGGCACCTGAAAATTTTCCTTCGGAAAAAACCCGAATAGAGAACACGATGAAAGACTTAAAGTTTTCAAGTTAGAGAACTTTCCAAAGATATTAAGAACCGAAGAAGACAAGTTGTTGCGGTCAAGTTGAAGGACCGAAAGAGACCTAAGCTCGGAAAGGGAAGAGTCTATAGGCCCCGACAAATAACAAGCGCACAAGCTAAGTGTTCTTAAATCGGGTAAAGAAGAAGATAGAACCTGACACCAGTTGGGCCCACGAGCCGAGATATTAACTGAGTCGAGATAGAGTTCTTCCAAGCCACTAAGATTCTGAACTAGCATCTTTAAATCCGGATTCTCGAGTCGCAACGGCTCTTTGCCCGCAAAACGGGTAGAAAGATCGAGGCTGACTAAACTAGTCAACCTCGAGATTGCGTCGGGTATTTGCCCGCCGAAACCGGCGCTCGACAGGTTGAGGTTTTTCAGTCTCGTGAGATTGCCAAGGCCGTTCGGGATTGGAGTGCTGCCAAAGTTGTTGTTTGCCAAATTAAGCTTCTCGAGGTAACCGAGGCTGAAAAGATGATGCGACGAGTTTTCGATCCCACCGGAGATTTTCTCGTTGTCGAGCTGTAAACTGATCACATGACCAAAAGCGTCGCATTCTATTCCACCCCACGTGCAGCAATCGGTAGCTTGATTCCAGCTTACGAGTTTTCTAGAAACGGAGGTGTTGAATATTAAGGTGTTTTTAAGTCCGAGCAATAAAGATTTCTGATGGTGTAGGCATTGGCAGAGTGTTTCAGGGAGATGAGTTACGCAACACAGTGAGAGTAGAGAGAGATAGATAAACTGCAATGTTGTCGTCATTTTGAAGAGGATAGACAAAACTGAGCAAGCAGTATTTGACTATTGAGTATTTAAAACTAGTATGGTTGACTAGCTGGCCGGGGAGATCTTTGGGGATTCAAAAATGTGATTCTCATGCATATAAAGCTGTATTGATCGAGTATATTACGCTTTCATCGTTAAAAAAGTCTTAGAATATATTCTTTCATTATACCATTGTCATAATTTATTGCGGCGTCGACTACGGTCTGTGGTATTAGATAGCAAGAAATTTCATGCGATGCCTATTTCGTCAACGATTTATTGTAATTGCATTGAAAAAACTATTATTATAAAGGTAAAGAAATTTCATGCAATGCCTATTTCTTCAATAATTAGCTCTACGACTCAAAAATTAATTCATTTGCATCTGCACAATTTTCAGAGAAAAAAAGTCGTACACGTTTTTTCACAAGTTTCTATATTAAATCCCTCGTGCTACCACCATTTCAAAATAGAGATGCTATTTTAGGGGGATAATTTCATTTTTGGTACATTATGTTGGCCACTTTTCAGAAAAAGTACGTGATTTTGGTCAGCATCAAACTACATACATTAAGTTGACAGATTTATCAAATTTGGTACAAAAAAAGCCCAATCGGGCTTTGATGCTTACATGGCATGATTTAATCATTTCTTATCATTTTTAGTTTAAAATTTAATTTAAAAATTAAATTAATTTATAAATTAATTTGAAAACTGATTTCTTATCATTTTCAATTTAAAAATTAATTTCTTATCATTTTAAAATTAATTTAAAAATTAATTTAATTTAAAAATTATTATAAAAATTAATTTCTTATCATTTTAATTTAGAAATTAATTAAAAAATTAATTTCTTATCATTTTAAAATTAATTTTAATTAATTTAATTTAAAAATTAATTTCTTATCATTTCTAATTTAAAAATTAATTTAAAAATTAATTTCTTATCATTTTTAATTTAAATATTAATTTGAAAATTAATTTCTTATCATTTTAAATTAATTCAAAAGTTAATTTAATTTAATAATTAATTTAAAAATTAATTTCTTATAATTTTTAATTTAAAAGTTAATTTTTATGATTTTAAATTAATTAAAAAGTTAATTTAATTTAAAAATTAATTTCTTATCATTTTTAATTAAAAATTAATTTCTTCTCATTTTAAAGTTAATTCAAAAGTTAATTTAATTTAAAAATTAAATTCTTATCATTTTTAATTTTTTAATTAATTTTTAAATTAAAATGATAAGAAATTATTTTTTATATTAATTTTTAAATTAGTTTTAAAATGATAAGAAATTAATTTTTAAATTGAAAATGATAAGAAATCAATTTTTAAATTAATTTTTAAATTAAAAATGATAAGAAATGATTAAATCATGCCATGTAAGCATCAAAGCCCGATTGGGCTTTTTTTGTACCAAATTTGATAAATTTGTCAACTTAATGTATGTAGTTTGATGCTAGCCAACATCACGTACCTTTTCTGTAAAGTGGCCAACATAATGTACCAAAAATGAAATTTTTCCCTATTTTAGGCGATGTTTTTAAAATCGGGTAAAATTAAATAAATAGTATATATTTAATTCAAAATTAAAAAATTAAATCAGTTTCAAAAAAAATTAAAAAAATGTGGCGGGACGCTTCTGGGAAAAGCGTCCCGCCCTTCGGGATGCTTCTGGGAAAAGCGTCGCGGACCTATTTTACGTCCCCAAAAGTTTTTGGGAGCAAAAATGAAAAAAAAAATTAATTTCGGGGTCGGGACGCTTCTCCCAAACGCGTCACGGGGCAAAAGTGAAATAAAAAAAATACGCCTTATATCTCCAAACCCTAACCCTAATACACATATTATTTATTTATTTATATTATATACATTTAAGATTTTAGTTATATTTATAATTTATTTAAAGAAATTATTAATTAAAATAAATAAACATATTATAAATAATGTCTTATAATTTACAAGAAGTTAATTTGAAAATAAAAAAATACAATAAAATAATATAAATAACCAAATGACAAGAAATTTTAATTTCAAATTAAAAATACAATCAAATTAAGATACAACAACAACGAATATTAAAATAAAAATTACAGTGATTTGATATTACACGGATACGATCACATTCGTAATGGTGGGTTTCCAATGAGATTGTGGTATTGACAAATGCAATTCAAGTAATTTTTATTGAATACCCGATCCATCAAACCAAATAAAGGTTCTCCATGTTTTAAATATGCAGCAGTAAACTCAGCATCGCCTGCGATGTCGTTCCAAAATCGGACTAGCCAATCTGGCGCTTGCACTTCGTTGGTCTCATGATCCCAAGTGCAATGTTCGTTTCCCAACATCATATGAAAATGGCTGTATCGTTTTTCCAAAAGTTGAACTCGAGCGGTTATGTCGTCCATTGTGAAGTCTTTCCCGAACGCACCATTGATTTTGTCCAACAAGATCCACGTGATATTATTGCGTAATCCTCTTCTGGGATCGTAGACACCATTGAGCTTACTCTCACGGAGGTCGTCAACAAGCTTAGTATCCATATGGATGCTCCATTCGGTTGAATTTGTATCGTAGAAAAATAAATCTTCTTCGAATTCAGAATATGGTACATTGTTAGGCTGATCTGAACTCATTTTTTTCCGTTTTTTTTATGAGAATGCTTAGATGATGGAGAAAAATAAAGGTGTGAGGGTGTGAATTGGTTGTAAAGAATGTAGTCCAATGTTCCAAATTTATARATGAGTTACAATCTCACAACACAGTTGTATTCAATGTGTTGTCGTTGTCACAGCTAAAGATGAAAATATAATGATTATGGTGTGGTCTTGTCATAAATAAAGTTGAAAAACGTGTGGAATAATGTCAGGTCTTGTCACATGAAAAGCTGAAAACCCTATTGATACATGTGGGTATTGTCATCAGCAATTTTAGATAAATATTGAAGAAATAATTTTATTGAATAAGAAAAAACAAAAAATTACACATTTGATTAAATAAGAAAATAGATGACGTGACAAATTCAAACAGACATTACAAATTAAACATAAAAAAAATTGCACACTCGAACTAAGATCATTTCTGATCCCATTTTATTACACATTTGAGTCCCAATACATTGATTACGCATCAATTGAAAGCTTCTTCCATGGTCTTCATTAATGGTGGGATGTCATACAAATAATACCTCCGTGATGCATCCTCACCGTATTCCTTTATGACCAAAAAAAAAAGTTAGTAATTCAAATGAAACCAACATAAACCAAATAATTAGATGTACACAGCTGGGTGGACTTTACATAGGCTGGAGAGACATTGTTATTGATAATGGTATCAATACACATCAACCGACGTTCTTCATCCAGAAAAATACCATCTTCAGAAAGTCTTGCCTTCCACCAACCGTACCTTATTTCCATTTCCTCAATCCGGTCGTAAATTTCTGGCAATAGTGGGTGAAAACATGAACCGACGCTCGAGCATAGATTTTACCATCGGGACGCTCATGATAACGTGTGCTCTTTTTGCACCTCTTCGATACCCGTCATTCTGAGCCCCAAAAATACCAAAATGGCTCGTTCCATCTCCATGGTCCATGGTCCATCGTAGTAATCATTTTCTATTTTTAGAACATTTGGATGGTTTTCGTCAAAATTAGCCATATTAGCTAGTATAGTTTATGTCTCTTGAATAAGTTTGTTTTTGTGTACATATATATAGAGGAGTGATATATGTGTATAGTGTGGTTATTATTGCTTCATTTGATTGCATTGCATTATTGTACCTTTGCCAGCTACAATTGTTGTGACCTTGCAGTCACATTTCCCAATTCAAAAATAGTGACAATGCAACACACACGCAAAGAAAAGAGAAATTAAAAAGAAAAAGGAATACGAAATGTACATTTGCCAGCTATAATTGATGTGACCTTACAGTCACACTTCCCCATTCAATTGGGAATCACACCTTTGACTTGTCTTGTCATCTGGATGCTTTATGACACACAAATAAATAGCTGCCCACCCACACATCAATTCACTGCAGCTTTTGCTAACTATAATTGTTGTGCCATTGTGTTGTCTTCTCAAATGGTACTGTTTGGCCCCGAACCCAAATAAATATCTGCCCACCCACACATCAATTCACTGCAGCTTTGTCAGCTTTGCCATTGTGTTGTCTTGTCCTCAATTATTCCACAAAATAATCTCAAGAATTACAATGATAAATTACTCTCATTGCTATAAATATGTCAGGGAACATGCAATGGATAATTTATCAGCAAATACATATCAATTACTTCATATCTTATTAAAAAAAAAGCTAATGGCAAACCACTTCAACGACCCAGATGGCGTTCCTACACTTCGCGTGAAAACACTCGATTACGGGTGTGAATTCAACACTAAGTGGACACTTTCCAGAGACGAACGTCTACTTGAATTCCTAATCCTTGAGAATGATATCCGAGGATGGAATCCAGATGACGAACTGTTACCAGACAACCGAGTGAAAGAAGCCAAGTGTTTACTTAACTGCTGCTTCAAAAATCAACGTGCCCTATCTGAAGATGACATCACAACTAGGATTGTCCAACTTCATAAACGATTCAGGTTCTTCAAAGAACTGGTTCGGACCCCTGGTACTGTTTGGAACGGGAATCTGAAATTGGTCTTAGGTGATCATAATGTACGAGAGAAATTTCTGCCTGTAAGTTAAACATGTTAGTTTTCAATTATTAAAAGTATTCTGAGTATTTTATTAATATTCTAACTTGTTGTGATGAATGCAGGATTGTCCAATCAAAACCTATTGCAACGCTTTTGATGAGGAGCCCTTGCTCACAAAAATGGAAGTACTGTTTGGAGATGTGTTCCCAACAGACCATAGTGGAGGCTCAACCAGTGGAAGTAGCGTTGACCATTGCACGCTGGCTTTTCGACACTGCTCTGCCTGTGTGGATTGCGTTTGTGTCTTCATAGTTTGACGTCTTTGTCTTATTGTAATAATAAATCTCTATTGCTTGGAGGCATTCCTTTTATGTTTTTATTATGTAATGTTTCTTATGTTGTTGCGCTGTATGCTCTATTGCTTGGAGGCATTCCTTTTATGTTGTTATTATGTAATGTTTCTTATGTTGTTGTGCTCTATTGCTTGGAGGCATTCCTTTTATGTTTTTATTATGTAATGTTTCTTATGTTGTTGCACTGTATGCTCAATTGCTTGGAGGCATTCCTTTTATGTTTTTATTATGTAATATTTCTTATGTTGTTGCACTGTATGCTCTGTTGATTGGGGAATTTTGAATTGAACGACAAAACACAAAAGCGAAGTATACTATTAAAATTAAAATAAATTACAAATTACGAGAAATAGTGTGATCCCGTGCCACATCTCTTTTTCTTATGCATCCTACGTAGATCGTGATCATGTCTTGGTGGGGGGGCTGCTGGTTCCTGGTTAGTCCCTTCCTCGTCCTGCGGCGTGTCATCATCATTATTACCACGCTCCATGAGACCCCAAACTTGATGTGCACGATCTGYAGTCTCAGTAGGAATCGACATCGGAATAGGCGTCGTTTGGAAGTYTGGACGCGGATATCCCATTTCATTCGGATAATCGGCACGTATCAGATCGGTGAATGACTGTCCAACATATGCAGGGGTGTAAAAATCCGACGTTCCCATCGTCGGAACGTAATCACCTCCCACGTTATATGATGATCCACCAACGTGATCTACATTCAACACAGAAAAAAAGCTAATTGTTTTAATATTAATCGTAAGTGAGTGACAAATAAAATAGTTGTTAACGAATCACACAATTACCGTGATGGGTGATCGGTGATGGCCCTTTTGCGATTGGGGATACCCTGTGCTCATCTGGAGCATGATGAGATACACTCCTCCGTGAGCCGCTATCAGATGGCCCGTGCGCGACTGGGGATACCCTGTGCTCATCTGAAGCATGATGAGATACACTCCTCCGTCTTCCGCTACCGGATGGCACGTCCTCATGTAATTCGTGACGAATACGAAGGCGCTGCATCATCTCATCAGCCACCGAGTCAACCACAGTGTGCATACGACGATAAGAGTCAAAATCGTCTTCTCTAGCATCGGAGGGTACATGGTGGAGTCGCTGGCTCCAATCACCCTACAAAATATAGATGGTTCAATATCAGGTGTAAGAAATAATTAAATTCAATTAGTTGGAAATGAGTTAAAAAGATTTCTTACAATGGCCTTGTAGACGCCGACGTCCGAAGGCTGGTATCCTCCCTCTGTATGTCTCTGTAGAGGAGTGATGAAATGCTGTGTATTCTGTTGATACCAACTCCGATATCCGCTCGCCCCCCTCCGATGCCCTCTGAACCGATGGGCCCTCTATCCTCGTGGACCATCGTACCTCCCACGCCTGGATCCAGGCATGATGACGCATAGTCCATGCAACGTGATGCTCCTGTGCCCGAGAGACACCGTGCAATGACTCCACGTCAACCTCTATCCTCGCTGGAGTGCTCTGACGTATGCCGAACTGTCGGGTCACTCGATTGGGAAAATGGTACTCCACAATAGACCAGCAGATGAGTGGGCATTGGCTTAGCCAGTTCTAAGTCAAACATCTATCCCCAAGTCGTATCTCCGGTGCATGTAAATCGTAGGGTTCCCATGTCCACTGCACATTTGAATAATCGTCATCAGTTCGCACCCTATTAACAATATAAGAAAATTTTATTCATTACTATACCTCTGACTCGTTTAACCGATCAAGCGACTCTCGAAAGATTCGCAGCGTACGTCTAGAGCTTCGAGTATAACTATACTCCGCAATCCACCTGCGATAACATACATCGAATGTTATTGAAATGGAAAATATTACAAATAGTTGTATAACTATTTGTATAACTAGTATTGCCATTTAAAAGTATACCTGGCGCCATACGGTGGTACGGGCAACGTGACGTCATCGAATGCATCGTAAATGGTCCGATGAAGGTTGAGAGAACTGCCCCTGATCTCTGGTCTGATAGATGAGATCCGTGACCAAGCCCAAATCTGCAGTAAATCCAGCGGACCGCTAATCGTCATCTTGTCATCCTCCACCGCATTACACATCTGGCGATATAAGTATGCAAGAACAGCACTACCCCAGCTAATACCCGATGCCGTGGAGTCATCCTCAAAATRYCGTAGGTAGGATACAGAGACATAGTTGTTCGTTGTGCTTGGCAACAACAACGAACCTAACAACAAGAGTGCAAACCCACGGGCGTACTGCACGACCTCATCCTGTGGCGTGTCATCGTCCGGCCGGCGACTACTGAGATGCTGACTTAACCCCTTCAGTTTTAGACGGATCGCACCTTTCATCTCCGCCTCGTAATCCACACCGTATCCTACAAAGAACCTGACGTACTCCGCCCACTCCTCCCTACTCCACTCCACGTCGTCCTCGATCATCGGGGCACCTTCGATCGGAAGACCCCAAATAATAGCCACGTCCTGGAGAGTGATCGTCGCCTCTCCCACGGCAGATGAAACGTATGGGTCTCGCGGCGC
Source organism: Phtheirospermum japonicum (assembly GCA_014905375.1). Taxonomy (NCBI): domain Eukaryota; kingdom Viridiplantae; phylum Streptophyta; class Magnoliopsida; order Lamiales; family Orobanchaceae; genus Phtheirospermum; species Phtheirospermum japonicum. The sequence goes on from BMAC01000839.1 coordinate 325,965, forward strand.
CATCTCTCTACTAGTGCGGTGATCAGGTGTGCGTCCAACTTATACATCGCCCCGCAACACGCGACACCGTAAAATCCCCAACGTTGTAGCACAGACATAACTCGAGGATGAAGACCATCACGCTCGTCCCAAAAAATAAAGCCTGCTGCCCGCTTCATCGTCAAAACCCTATCTATACGTTCACCTACAACGCTCATCGATCTATGTAAACCCTGTCGGCTCAAGAGCGATGATGCCATCTGCATGCAGTTCCACAGAAACGAGGATGAGATATTAGATGAATATTATTGTTGTTGTTGTTATTATTATTATTACTATTGTTATTGTAACCCTAATTTATTATTACTGTCCTTGTTGTTGTTGTTGTTCAAACCCAAATGGGATAAATTAGATAAATATATATTTTTTGAATAGGCTAGTGCATACAATATAAAAGAAATAGAACGACAAACCCGGATACAACAACAATTACGAATGTTCAAAGCAATGCGAATTACAACTTCTAAAAGTGCTAGCGAATTACAACAAATGAGTAATTGAGAGATCACCGCCAAATCTAACATCAATGCCTAGAACTAGAACGTCCACCGCCTTGTGATGAACTAGCCACGTCTTCTGCACGGTATCGTTGTCTTGCGCGTACTTGGGCTTGGTCCATCTCGTTGGGAATTCTACTCCCCCTGAGTCGTCCAACTGTTCGCTGCCTCCTCGTGTGTGGATCGTGAACCAATTGAAAACTTGCCTCATTCCAGTCCTCCGCATCGGGCAACGGTTCAAGTTCCCCAACAGAGTATGTGCGTAGGTACGCAGCAGTGCTGTAGTAATCCTGGACGTAAACACGAGGATCCGCTCTAAATTCGGTACACGCCTTTATTGCATGGGAGCACGGAATACCGCTGGYCACCCATCGACCACATGAGCACTMTATTCTCGACAAGGAAACTCGAAAGATTCGATCACGAGCTGCTCCGTGCACCTTCACAGAGACTTCAGCCGTCTCTGTCGCCCAATTAAAGCCCCTGACACCATAAGATGACCCCAATTGCTGTCTTTCTCTRAATAGGTTGTATATCTTATCAGGCCAAAATTGCTGCATGTTATGTAATCTCGTCGCATCTTTCAAACGCTCGTAGAAATTTTGAACACTTCGAAGAAATGTGAATCGAACGATGGTGGTTATTGGGAGTCGTCTAGCACGCTTCATAACTCCATTGATGCACTCGGACATGTTGGTCGTGAGGATGCCACACTGTTTGCCGCCGTCGTGGGACAATGTCCACTTACTCTTATCAATGCCATCCAAGTACGCAAATGCATTCGAATCAAGCTCCTTGATCTGCTCCATTATTCTGTGAAAGACTGCAACCCTCGGTTCTGCTCCAGCTTTGAAACACATATCCTTCAATTTCACCGATTTGGCATGCGTGTTGAAGTTAGAAGAGACATGTCGCAAACAAAAAACGTTAGAAGAGAATGCCGGAACTTGTTCTAGTGCACTGAGTAGTCCGGCATTCCGGTCAGATATAAGACATACCCCTTCTATGTCTCGAACAATATATTTTGAAACCATGTGAAGGAACCAATGCCACGAGCTGTAACTCTCCGAATCAACAACTGCGTACGCTAGAGGCACGAGTTGTTGGTTGGCGTCAACTGTAACTGCCATCATCAACGTGTGCTTGTACTTTCCAACCAAGAAGGTTCCATCAACGCTGATCACCTTGCGACAATGTTTAAAAGCCTCGATACATGGGCGGAATGCCCAAAATACAAATCTTAGCATGTGCACATCGGGTATGCCAGAAGATTTGTGTCGCCACTCGACCACTGTCCCCGGGTTGTACATTTGCAACGCCTCCATGTATTTTGGCAAATATTGGACCAACTGCTCCCACGTCCCGTACACATTTTCACGAGCCCGAGACAACCCTTGCCACGCCTTGTGATACGGCACAAGATAATCATATTCTTGTTTGACAGTCTGCTGGACATGTAAGCCGCTATATGACGGATCCCCCTCGACGTGGCTGGTAATGAGCATAGTAATCAAATTTTTACACAAGTTGGGGTGATCTTTACGTGTAAACGATGCGAGACATCTGTGCTCAGAACCCAATCTCATGATTACCCAAGCACCCCTCCGTTTCCGAAAACTAGCGCGGAGCCACCAACCGCATTCGGATGATTCGTTCATACCTACATCACCAAGTGAATTCGACATGCAAACAATTTTTCAGATCATAGGATTGCTTTTTACCACTCTATGCGAACACTTGGCGATGCGCACGGAGTAATCATTGACAGCCCACATCAAATGACGGTTATCTCTAAATATCATGCCTATTCTCAGCACTCCTTCGTCTTTATTGTAGTACAAGTCCGGCTGAGGGACACCAATAGAATCGATAGGAACGTTTGCGTATACTCGATCGAAAAATGGTATGTTCTTGTACAGTGCGTAGCCTCCATCCGCTCGTTTATGGGTTGTAGGGACAAGTTCATTCAAGGTAGGTTCAAAAGGTTCTTGATCTGGTACGCTACCCCCCAACTGAAAGAATTCCTCGTCAGTTTCATGACCATCATCATCTAGTTCGTCTAAACCATTTTCAGAATCGCTTCCTTCATCTGGTCCGAAACAATCGGCGGGGTAGTCCGAAATCACCGGTGGGGGATGATGCTCGGTGGATTCTACATTTGCATATCCACTCTCGTCTCGTAAAATCGATGCATACACGTCGTATTCATTTCCAGAAGACATATTCGCCTATGTGCGCTTACTTCTAAAAATATAAATAAATTTAATTTTTCACATAATTAAATAATTTCTCGCAATATTAAATAATTTCTCAAAGAAATAAATAATTTCTCACAAAATTAATAAACTCACACATTTCCATAATTCATAGTTTTTTCGCAAGAAATTCAATAGAAGGTAACAATTAAAGGTCAATATTTTCCATAATCAATATTAACAAAATAATTCTCAAACAAATTCAAAAAAAATATGAATTTCACAATTAACAATTAATTAAATTAACAGTTAACAATTAATAAAACATATATCCATGAACAATTTACAATTAACAAAATAATTCTCAAACAAATTCAAAAAAAATATGAATTTCACAATTAACAATTAATTAAATTAACAGTTAACAATTAATAAACATATATCCATGAACAATTTACAATTAACAAAATAATTCTCAAACAAATTCAAAAAAAATATGAATTTCACAATTAACAATTAATTAAATTAACAGTTAACAATTAATAATTCAAACCCAAAAAAATTAACAATCTAAATAACATATTTCCATGAATAATTAACAATTAATAATTAATAACTAAAACTCAAAAAAATCTAAATCTATTATCATACAAACTAAAAAAAAAAACCTGCAATTATAACAACAAAATAAAAATATAATACATAAAACTAAAAGATATAATAAACAATTGTTAAACTTAACAAAAAATTAAATAAAAACATACCTTAATTTAATTGCCCTCATTGCCTTGAAATCTCTCTGCCCTCGCCCCTTCTGTTCGCCCCCTTTTTTGCTTCAAAAAAATGAAGCTGTGCGGTCTGTGTGTAAGGGTTTTATGCCCGATTTTTTTTTCTTTCACTTTTGCCCCGGGACGCTCTTGGGAGAAGCGTCCCGACCCCGGGGCTTTTTTTTTTTTTTTTTTCATTTTCGGTCGGAACGCGTTTGGGAGAAGCGTCCCGACCCCGAAATTATTTTTTTTTCATTTTCGCCCCAAAAACTTTTGGCGGACGTAAAACAGGTCCGGGACGCTTTTGCCAAACGCATCCCCGCCACAATTTTTTAATTTTTTTTTGAAACTGATTTATTTTTTAATTTGAATTAAATATATATTATTTATTTAATTTTACCATGAAAAGACTCCTGCAGTATCACTACAAATTGTGTTCCTAAAGCTACGTTTGATTTAATGCTTTTCAGTCCCGAATTTGAAATTTCATTAAAAAAAAAAAAACTCTTGAAAATCCTAATTTTAAATTTTACTTATTAATTTTATTTAATTAAAAAAAAAATATTTAACATCCATTTTTTTCAATTAACTTTTCAAACATGCACATTTATTTATTCATATATACCAATTTGGTGTTAAATTGTAGGTTTCAGGTCCAACATTTTACTATTCATTTAAATTTAATCTAGATAAGAAAAGTAATTATATGGAAAATTAAGAAGAAAATTGGAAAACATAAGTTTGTGACATCTCCAACCCTTATAAAATGGTTCAAATTAGTTTTCTAGGACCTTCAGATTTTTATATGATCGATGGTTGATTATTTCATAAATTTGTTTAAAATACTAAAGTAGTTTTTATAAGAAACATAAGATTTTTTTTTTTCAAAATTAATTTTCTAGACCTTCAAATTTTTTATATGATCGATGGTTGATTATTTCATAAATTTATTTAAACTACTAAAGCAGTTTTTATAAGAAACATAAGTGTTTTTTGTTTTTTTTAATATCTATTTAGTTTTTGCTGATTATAGAATTATTTCAAATGCTATTATCGAGTGAGATAGTATACCATTGGATCCAGGTGCACCTTATAAGGTGCATCTGTAATTTAATTTATCATCGTATATAACTGGTACATATCATCACATATAACAGTACATATCATCACATATAACTGGTAACATATTATCACAAGTAATTGAAATTCTAAATCTTAAAATTAAAATTAAAAAAATAAACCTAAAACATAAAATTAAACCCTAAAATGAAAATTAATCCTAAAATAAAAAACTAAACCCTGAAATTGAATATTAAACTCTAAATCCTAAATTTCTATCGCATTATCATCACATATAACTCACACATATCATCACATATATAATTAACACATATCATCACATATATAACTGATACATACCATCACATATAACCGGCAGAATGATAGAAATAAAATAGAAAATTAAATTAAAAAAATAAAAAACTAAACTTTAAAATGAAATATTAAACCCTAAAAATAGAAAACTAAACCCTAAAATACTCTAAATCTTTGACAACATATTATCACGTGTAACTACCATATATCATCACGTATTACTGTCAAATATCATCAAATATAACTATCAGATATCATCACGTAAAATAGGGTGTACCTAGGCAAGGGTGAGCCCCAGTTCCAGGGTCATAAATTACCTTATCGAGTGGAAAGATTTTGATGGAGCCCGCATTTATGACGTATGCATCTTTGTTAGTTATGCTCTTTGGGTCATCAATGAAGCTTGCGCTTTTGTTTGTTGGTCTAGAAAAGTTGATAAACTCTCCCTTCGGCATCCACTTCTATAGTTTTTATTCAAGAATAAAATTGAAGCTATTTAGAGTGTATGCAGTAAGCAAAATATAATAAATTAATATTACGGTGAACATCATTCCATCACAATTTAAAATGGTAATATGGGTAGATTTAGTAAAATTACAATTTAAGGTTGTAGTAACAATAAATTCACAAATTTCAATTTTTGTGTGGGACCTACTTTGTCACATTCAAACAAAATAAAATTACAACTTCTAAAAATCTCATGTCACAATCATAACCCTAAGAAATCTATATATTTTTTAAATAACAAATAAAAATATCTATGATTTAGCAAAAAATTAGGTTTGAAACTAACATGCTTAGGTTTTTATTATTACCAAATAAAATCTACATATACAATGGATAATAATTTTTCAAAACCCAACTTTATGGATTTAAACCCATTATAAAAAGTTGTCATTGCAACCACCCTAATAATGAAATAAATATGGTAGGACCAAGTTAAAACATGTATATTTAGTGTACGCAAATTCCCCATAACAACCAACAACAATAATAAACTTTGATGCAGTAGTAAGAAATAGGAGAAATCTTAGAATATACCAGAATCTAAACCAAAATCCTCACAATATTTTACATTAACAACATACCATTATTGTTCACAACATCACACTTAAAAGCAGGAAAGCAAGAGCTCAACATGTTGTACGGTCAGAGAAAAGAAAA
>BMAC01000839.1:340075-352844 GCA_014905375.1 Phtheirospermum japonicum
AGTTGTAGTAGTCCCTTTACCTTTGTCAGTTTCCTAAACCAAACAAAAGTTGAACAAAATTAGACTAAGCAAAAAACTAGAACCTCCATAACAAATGTGGTTATATATGTATATATAGATACCTCAAGTCAATACATCAGGCATGGATGTAGAAGGAGGCAACATTTTTTCTTGCCCTTGTGGTCCACCATTCCCTTGTCTACAGGCCTAACCAAACAGAGAATCTCAGAAATTATAACATCAAAAATATTAAAATATATATATTATATATATATATATATATATATTATATATATATATATATATATCGCCTTGATGTATTGGATGAGGTATCTATAAATACATATATATATTTTTTAATATTTTTGATGTTATAATTTCTGAGATTCTATGTTTCTGAGATTCTATAAATACATATATAACCACATTTGTTATGAGGTTCTAGTTTTTGCTTAGTCTAATTTTGTCAACTTTTGTTTGGTTAGGAAACTGACAAAGGTAAAGGGACTACTACAACTGTAAAAAGCCATAAAAAAACTCTTGGAGTTAGGCGAAAACTGAGTGTAAGGGTTCTTTACTAACTACTAATATTATCTGCTATATTTTGTTATGTCCTAATTAAGTGTTAAGGTTCTTAATTCTACTTTCTTTGTGTGTAATAGGTGAAGAAAAAAACTTCTGTCCAGGCTGTTTCTGGTGTTGATGAGCAGTCTGAAATTCTGGGATCCGTTTGGGTTCCCATGTCATGAAAAAAACTCAAGTTGTGCACTAGTGTCTTGAAACTTGTTTAGAGCAGTCTGGGTGTTTTTGTTGGTAGATGTTTTTTAATCTCTTGAAACTTGTTTAGAAACTTGAATGTTTTGTCTTTGGGGGTTATTTGGAACAATTAATAACCATTTTAGGAACTTGAATGTTTTGTCCTTCATTAACGTGTTTTGTATGTCCATGGATATGACCCTTCATTAACATGTTTTGTATGTTTGGATATGACTCCAGAAGTAATGTAATGGGATATCTTTTCTTTTTGTATGCTTAGCTTTTGGTAAATTTTGTATGGATTACAAGTTCTGATGCCATTTGAAATTGCACAAGTTCTGATTCCAGAAGATATTTTGTGTTTCATGTTCAATAAGGTTACAAATTGCACAAGTATATAAAGTCATTGGCCCATTAGGAGACATATAGAAATGTTTGAAAACAAACAAAATATCTCCAAATTCATTAACCCATTTAGAACTTTAAAACGTGTTCAAAAGTGACATTACATACCATAACAAAAGCTAACAATACCAGTTGCAAATTACTCCAACATTCACCACATTGTCAACTTAAGCAAATTCACCCTAATTTTGTGTTTCATGTTCAATAAGGTTACAAAACTCACAAGTATATAAAGTCATTTGCCCATAAAGAGACATATACAAAACATCTCCAAATTCATTAACCCATTTAACATTTGGAATTTTAAAACATGTTCAAAAGTGACATTACATACCATAACAAAAGCTAACAATACCACTTGCAAAGTACTCCAGCATTCACCATATTGTCAAATTAGCAAATGGGACCCTAATGAACACAGTCACTTATACACATACATAACTATCCATGACACACTAGTACCAATAACAACCATTTCTCCCCTCTTTTCTTCCTTGACAACTCTTCTTCAAGTCTATTGGCTCGCCTACGTAGTCCAGGAATTACCTGCTTCGATCTCGTACACATTGGTGGATCGATCCACACAAAGTAATTGCATCCGTTGATCATCTACAATAAAATTCAGAACTTAATTAGCCAACCCTAAATTGCCCACAATTTCGTTGATCATTTACAATAAGTTCCAGAAATCATCACACGCTTAGTTGCCAACCCTAAGTTACCCTCAAATTCAAAATGCCAAATTTACCACTAATTAACTTCAACTTGATGAATTGCCCATAAAATCAAAATCAAAATCAACATAACTTAAAAACACCCTAAATTATAATTGTTTGTCCCTCGAAAATCAACACATTATACGAATAAACCCTAATTTTCGAGTGATTTGCCCCCAAATTCGAAAACCCTAATTTTTAACTGATTTGCCCCCAATTCAAAAACCCTAATTTTCGACTGATTTGCCCCCAAATTCGAAAACCCCAATTTTCAATTGATTTGCCCCCAATTCAAAAACCCTAATTTTCCACTGATTGCATAGATTGACCCTAAATTCAAACACACCTAAATTTTCCAAAACTAACCCTAATTTCTAAGTTCTTGTACCCAAAAATTTGATAGATCTTTCACTTACCCGGTATTTTTCGCATCTCGAATACCTCCTCCATGGGTCTAAGTCCGACCACATTGTTTTCTTCACGGCAGATGCTCCACAGTGGCACATATCATCCAAAAGCTCCTCAGCAGTTTGCCCCCACATTTTTAGAACTTAATGCGAAAGCTTCTCAGTAGTGATGAGAGATCGATGTGACTGCAATTTCCCGCCCCTCTCCCGACTGCAATTTCAGAGCCCGACTGCAATTTCACCACTTTGCCTCCAAAATATTAAAAAGTGGACTAACCAGGTGATATGTAACCCGTCCGCCTCAGCTGATATGCGAAATGACCGAATTACCCATTGGAAAATAAGGTGACGTGGACTAAAACAACCAAAAAAAATGGTGTAGGGGGTAAATTGTAAAAAATGCAAAGTTTAGATGGCGGTTTGTCTCAAAAAAAAGTTGGTATGGTAAACCGTCAAAATCGCTATAGTCTGGGTGCAAAAAGTTTTTTTTCCCTTATCTTCATGTTACCATGCTTCTATCCCACGATCGTTGATTTGATTTTTAATATGAAAACTCTAAACTTAATCTGGTGATTTTATTAATTGAAAAATAGTGCCGCAAAAATAACGTAAAAATTTATAATTATTGTGTAATTCCGAAATTTTCAATTTGGTATGCTATCAATACCAAAATTTCCATTATAATACTGGAATATTACTTTTTAATTTATATATTTTGGTATATTCCAAATATCAAAAATTACAAATAAGTATATAGAGATTTTCAATATTTTGTGATAAGAAAGCTGGTATATATTTTACCATATTGATATACTAGTTTAACACCCGCGTATTACACGGGATTTATAAAAAAAACTAAATATAAAAGATATTTGTGAAAATTCCAAAGTTTTAGATTTAAAATAAAAACTGAAAGGATGCTTTTTCAACACGTGCCCTGTTAAGCTTATTAATTTTTATAATTATTAATTAATATTATATTTTAATATTTAGATTAAATCTGTTAATAATTATATTTATATACTTATAAAAATTCAAAAGAGGTCACATTCTCAACCCGTCTCTAATCTATATTAATTAATTATTATTAACTCTTTCTATATTTTTATATTTAGATTAATTTTGTTAATAATTATAGTTATATACTTTGAAAATTTCAACAGGTGTACTCTCAAAACTTCTCGCATTGTGTCATTGTCTATAATTAATTAATAATTATTATTATATAATTTTATTTTTTTATTTTTATATTGAATTCATTACTAATATTTAGTTACATACTCTAATTATTGCAAATATATCATAATTTATACAGAATATTTAAAATTTTAAAAATAAATTATTTCAACTTTTATTATAAATAAAATTTATTTAATTATTTTCATATATAAGTTTTTTTTGTGATTAAAATTATTTGACACGTAGTTTTCATTTTAATTAAAATAATAATTTATATTTTATTCTACTAATTATAGATGACTTATTTCTATTTTTATTAAGAGTATAAAATAAAATTATTGAATTAGACAAAACATAATAAAAGAAAACTATTAAGTTAGTCAAAATATAATAAAAGGAAAATATTAAATTAGGCAAGATACAATAAAAGGAAAAGATTAAATAGGTATATATTAGGATTGGATGACACATAAGCAACCAAAGCACCAAATAGATTAGGAGAATTTGACATTAATATATACTTATTTAACACCCGTGTATTACACGGGACTTATCAAAAGATAAATATAAAAAATATTTGTGACAATTACTGATTAAATCTAAAATAAAAATTAAAATGATGTATTATCAACCCGTGTCTTGTACATGTCTAATCTTATTATTAATTATTATAAATATCAAATAATTTTATATTTGATGTTTACATTAAATTCATTAATAATCTTAGTTACATACTTACAAAAATTCAATAGGCGTCATATTCTAAACCCGTGTCTAATATCTGTTTTATTAATTATTATTATTAAATTATTTTATATTAATATTTAGAATAAATTCGTCAATAATTATTAGTTACATACTTTAAGATATTTAAAAGATGTCATACTCTCAAACTGTGTCGCCTTGTGTCTAATCAAAGTTTATTAATTATTAGTATATAATTTAATATTTTTCTGTTTAAATTGAATACATTACTAATATTTAGTTACATACTTAGATTATTGTAAGTAACTCATTATTTACCTATATAGAATATTTGAAACTCCTAAAATAAAATTATTTTAAATTCTATTATCAATAAAACTTATTTAATTATTTTTCATAATAAAGTTTTTTTTGAAATAAAACTATTTTATATGTAGTTTGTCTTTTAATTAAAATAACTAATTTAGATCTTATCTACTAATTATATATAATTTATTTATATTTTTATATTAGTAGAATCAAAGGAAAGTATTGAATAAGGAAAAATATAATAAAAAAATTAAATTAGATAAGATGCAATAAAAATAAAAATATTAAATTAGACAATATTAGGCTCGGATGACACGTAAGCAAACGAAGCACCAAAATTTTTTATTTGCTAAACGAAGTACCAAGATTTTGGTAAGGTATCAAGATATATTTTTTTCATACCGATATTTTTCTAAGAGATACAATATGACCAAAACAACCGTCAATTGTATTGTCTCGTCCCTAGCCTCATTTCTAAATTTCACACAACTTGATATAACTCGTAAAATCAAATAACACACAATATTTCTATTGTACTCATAGTTACACTATTTTATGTTGACTAATTACATTTAAATATGGTTAATTGTCTCATTGAATATGGGTTTGAAAAGGAAGGAAAAATAAACGCATCTCTAACTAACAAAAAAGACTCATTATTTAGAGACAATTTTAAAAAAATGACTTACCGAGCTATCAAAATAGGATGGAGGAAAGTTTTTTTTTTTTTTTTTTTTAAATGATCTAAGGATTTCCCATCTACCTCCACTGGAACTCGAACCCGAGATTTCGGTGAGCACATAAGATTGTCAAATCTCACCTATATACTAAATAAAAAAATTTATATCTTAAATATCTGCTTAAAAAGCTTCGAACTAACGTGTAATTTTCTGATGGTTCGAATGCTTATTTGACGAATTTTGGAGGTTTGAAAACTTACTAAATATAAGAATTATAATATTATAAGAGTTATAATATCTATCTAATTCATTATATTTTTTTTTACTATATTTTGCCTAACTTAATCTTTTATTTTTTTTGTTATATCATTCTAATTTAATAGTTTTCTTTGATTATATTTTATCTAATTCAATATTTTCTTTTATTATTATAATATAAATCTATAAGAAGTCATATATCATTAGAAAAAAAATCAAAATTCTTATCTTAATTAAAAGAAAAATTACTCATAAGATAATGTTTATTAAAAAAAAATTAATTATTTATTAATATTCTAAATACGTTGTGTTGAGAATAAAAGTTAAAATAGTAATTTAATTAAATTATGAGTTATTTCAATAATCTAAGCATGTAACTAAATATTATTAAATAATTCAATTTAAATATTATAAATTTATGTAATAACAATTGATAAATATTAATTAGACACTAGTACAATACGATACGGGTTGAGAATATAACATCTTTTAAATTTTTCTAAGTATATAACTAAAAACTATTATAAAATTTAATTTAAATATTAAAATATTTAATAATAATTAATCAATAAAAAAATTAGATACGGGTTGAGCATGTAACAAGTATTGAATTTATTTACGTATGTAAATATGAAATATTAACGAATTTGATCTAAATATTAAAAAAAAAATTTATTTAACAATAAAATAATTGTTAATAAATAGTAACTAGCCATTCGTAGAAGACACGGGATGAAAATACGATATCTTTTGAATTTTTCTTATTTTTATATTTAAAAATTCTATAATGATTATAAATATTTTTTATATTTATTTTTTGATAAATCTAGTGTAAAACACGTGTGTTAAACTAGTGAGTAATAAATAAAAAGATAATGAGCGCTATATATCAACTTCATATTATGATTTTGTGAAATCTCTTTCATTTTAATTGATAATTTATGTATTTAAGGCTACTAAATATCGGGTCGAACAACTTTCGATCTACTTTTCAGCTCAGACAGCCTACAAAACAAACACTAGGTGCTCTCGTTATAGATTTTTCAACGCTCAAGTCAGAAAGTCTATCGATCGATATCATGCTTATAAAGTATGTAAGAATTTGTTGTGTTTATAATAGGGCCCTCAGACTCTATTTATAAGAAGTAACTGCAGCTAATTTTCTGCCACTCAGTTTCGTATACCTTCAGAGCTCAAACTACAAGAAGTTAAAAAATTCTCTTTCTTTTTTCACCAGGCATGTGTCCTTTTCAATTATATCTCAAACAAATCTTCATCCACTCCTCAATCATCAACATGGGTTTCATACATGCGCACCCCTAACAAACCCATCTCCTCACTCACTAATCATGGTCTCAAATGACTACAATTCACAAAATCTCTCTTATTCTCTAGGCGATGAAATGACCTAAACTGCCTCCTCATCGACCTCTCATACCTCATGACACAGGGAATTAGGTGAGGCAAACAACGCCCACTTCCCCCCATCTATCCTTTCAATCTCCGGGACAAACCTTGTATCAACGAGGAGTCCACGGATAAACCTTTAACAAGCCACCTGACTTTCGTGAAACCAAGTCCGGAATGGTCTTCGCGCCTAGGAGACAATTCTGATTGATCAATAAACATTGATTTTAATGCTTTTTTAATGCAGATTAGAGACATGTTGACAATTCGGTCCGTTCCACTTATGTTAACCTTGTGAAAGATAAAGTGGACAAATTTGATTGGGCTGGGAGTAGTGACACTCAGAGCTTTTTAAATCTATTAGAGCTAGGACTTGTGGACTATCTATTAAAACAATAATAGAATTAACCACTTCACCTGGAAGTGCTTTCTAGGATTCTACCTTCTGAAAATAACCTTGCAAAAAGAGGAGCTTGTGTGGATACATTCTGCAAAGGTTGTGGTTAAGCATAGGAAACGATTACACATATTTTTTCCATTGTCTGAGTGCTTTGTTATTCTGGAAATTAGCTCTGGTTCAATGGGGTGGAATTTCTTGTAAATCGACTCATTCCCCAACGATGGTCCAAGATTTACAGCTTGAAAAGGGACGTCACTGCTGTAAGGAGTATCTCCTTTAGTGGTTGCTAAAAACCAGGAATTTTTGGATCTTCGATAAAATTTGGAAGCCCGATTAAGAGGTTGTAAAAGCGGCGTCTTTCGGGTAGATTAGCTATTGTTGTTGGTTAAATTTCTTTCTATTTGCATTTTTGTGGTAGGGTGATTTGTTTGACAGTGTCATTCCATCTGTTTTTTTCTTTTGTAATTTACTCTTGTACAAGTGTATAGACATGTTTTAAACTTTTGATGCTCTTTGATGTGGTTTGGTGTTAATATCTACAAGAACATCTTTAATAGTTAATGAAAGTAAAATATGGGATAACTTGTCAAAGACATCGTGAAAGACAATGTCTAGGTATGTAATGAACGAGAATAAGATAATATCCGATATAATTAATCATAAATTATAAAAGTGAAGGCCTACTAAATCACACCATCTTCATAGCCATTCAAACAATTGACGGACAAGTCTTCAATAGACTAACTATTAGAGATGTTCTAAGGCCTCATCGTATCACTTTGATTGCTTATATGGCTAATAACACCATCCTTTGTGCTTCACCCAGGCTGTAGGATTTGTTGCATTATTTAAAGGAGCTAGGCCTATTGATAATAAAATCTATCGTTTCAAAATTAAAAAAAATAAATAATAATAATAATAATAATAATAATAATAATAATAATGATAATAATAATAATAAAAGACAGACAAAAAAAAATGCAGATTGTTAAACACTTAGAGCTCAACAACCGAGAAAATAGGGAAATTTGGGTTGAATAGATATCGTGTTCATCAATCCACCGAGTCCATAGAGTTGCAAAAGATTCAAATTAGGGGAAATCAAACAAGAAAACATCAGTTAAGCTCAGACAATAATTTAAACCCACCATTACAATAGATTCAAAACAGGGGAAATCAAACAAGAAAACATCAATTGAACACAAACAATAATTTAAAACCACCATTTTAAGCAATCATCAGTCAAACTCAAACTCACCATTCACTAGAACTAATCCCACAAATTTCATAAAACTACATAACAAGAAATAAATAAATTCACCAAACAAATAAAACGAAATTCAGAAACAGGCAAAGGAACCATAAAAATTTAAAATTTAAAAAAAAATCAAATACCTATGACATACATGTGAGCCGCTTGTTTGGGATACGTAGTAGTTACCATACCAATAGCTCAAGTTTTGAAACTATAAGAAATACAGAACCGTCATAATAATCCCCAACTAGGATAAAAGAAAATGCAGGAGATTTCCGACAATATCATAACAATGCCAAAACTAACATTTTATAGGACAGATTAATATGCTCATCTCTTTCTACCACCACGTTCCCTGAGAGAAAGAGATAACGTCCCTCCAGGCCCAACGTTGTAATGTGCAAGCGATAAATTGTCCTTGAGGAAGCCTGCTTTCCCACTCAGCTTCTGTTTGTTTGCAGGCAGCTGGGTCTCGCCTGCAATTTTCTCTTTCAAACTCCCAACTGTTTCAGACAAGGATTGAACAGTAATCTCCAGCACTTGCCCTTTCAGATTCCCTTCGTCAACACTCGGCACAGATATACTGATACGAACGGGACCCTGCAACCACCACCGCCATATAATACAACTCATTACAGAATGCTAATACAAAATACCCGAATTAAAAAAAATTTAAAAAGAGGGGAAAAAAGCTCCATACCGAATGTTGTGCCAGGAATTGATCTTCAGGGATGAGTGTAGAGTCATCAAGCTTTTGCTTCTTAGGCTCTGGCTCATCGGGTAGTGGTGGGGGAGCCTCCTCAGGTGGAGGTGGTGGAGGCATGCCTAATGGCATAGGCGGTGGAGGAACCATAGACATGCCTGGTTGGGACATAGGATTAAAAGGCCTCTGACCTCCCAAATGGGTAAACTGTGATCCAGGAGGTGGTGGAACAGGGATGTTATGTTGCATAGATGGTGGCATCGGAGGACGGTTTGCCATAAGATGTTGTTGCCCATGCATCATTTGCATAGGATGAGGTGGAGGGCGCATAAGATTACCCATATTGACAACCGGAGGCGTTGGGTTAGGATACTGGACAAGAGTGGGCCTAGGAATATTCAAGGCAAGCCCAGGAGGTGGAGGCAGTGGCCTAATTGACGGCATACCGGGCTTAGGAGGAGGAGGTGCTGCCGGGCCCGGAAGGCTCCTGCCATCATTGTTGAAAGCATCATTCATGTCCTCGGCGCCACTAGCATTCTGAGACATGGCCTGGTTCGCGGTGCGGCCAATACTTCCCGTATGGCCATCCCATATTACCTGTTTCGGTTGCTCGTCTTTCTTCTTTTCAATCTCGGCCTTGACAGCATTAGAAACTTCTTCCTCCGTGGTGCCAAATATATCAGGTCGAGTTCTTGCAAGCCCCACGATATTCCTAGAGATCTCATCGTCTGCAGCAAGGGTCGTCTCTTTTATCTTAGCAAACATCCTGTCCTTCTGCTCCTTGAACTTGGAATCAATCAAAGATATTCTCATGTGTTCAGACATCTCACTGATGGGAATGAGCTCGCCAGTGATCGGAGAGACGACAAACTTAGTAGGATCTCTCTCAGCCGGAAGCCTCTCCTCGGGCCTCTTCCAATTCTTCACAATTCTCATGGGCGCTTCTTGTTCTTCTGGGGTTGACTTTGTCTCGTTATTCTTTGAATCACCAAACTCTTCAAGACTAGTTGCTCTCATGCCCTCCTCGACCAGTTGGACCTCTTCTTCATCCATCTCCATCTCCACCTCCTTACCAGGTTCTATGACATCATCTTCATCCATAGCGGACGACACCTTGCTTCTCCTTATCACTTCTTCAAGTGTCATCGGAGGAGGTAAATCCTCATCCTCGTCATCGGCAAAATCTATCGTCTCGACCACAACAAAATCATGCCAGTCAATCATAGCCATCTGTAGTCGTTCCTGCTCCACCTCGTCTTCAGCTTTCTGCCTAGCTTGTTCTTGCGACCGTTCCCATTCAAGGCGATGCAAGCAGCGCTCGAGGACAGTGGTCATATCAGCAACACTGTTTCTGAGCTTATCTGTCAATCCTTTAGGAGGCATCAATACTTTTGAGTATGCATCAGCGAGCGATGTGAAGAACATGAACATACTGTGCGTTGGCCTCAAAAAATGGAACTGAGGATTAGTACTCTCTCTACTAGTCAAGCCAGTCAAAAACGACTTCCCGTTTCGGGCCACAAACTGAGCGGTGAGCTTAATTATGTCTAGTTCCTCCCCTGTAATTCCTTCGGGAAGCCGAACAGTATATTGCTCTGCCTCGGGAGGCTCAAGAACCTTATGAACGGGTCGGAATTGTGCTGCAGGATCGGGCTTATTAGCTGAAGCATCACTAGCATCAGCAGCAGCTGGAACAGTAGTATCCGATTCAGGAGTGGGCTCACCCGGGTGCTGCTGAGCAGAAGATTGATTCTGAGCCCGAGCTTCAGAGAGACGATGCTGATAGTAAGCATGGTAAGGATCCGATGCCCGTAAAAAATTGAATTTAGCATTTCCTTCATTGCTTGCGATAATTCTTTTCTCAAACTCTGGTCCGTTCTTGGCCACAAAATGGGAAGTTTTGTCTACTATAGTTCTGATGTCGGGAGGTGGGTATATAATTCCTATAGTCCTTGTATGGGTTGCTACCGATGTTGGAGCTGAGCTGGGCTTATCATTAGCATCTTCACTAATCTCTAGATTTATCTCATCATTAATCACTTGAGAAGGGGGTAACGGGCCAAGATCACCATCAGCAGGCGGTGCTGGAAGGGGGAGTATTGGTAACGAGCCCAGCATATTCAACCTGCAAATAACAATCAATGTCAAACAACCACATTAGAGAGAAACACACCTAATCAACATAACACCTTTCAGGGCTAAGAGAAATTCCAAAAGTTCACACACTCAATTAAAATAGACATCACACTTCAAAAGTACACGAGACTATCTATATGATTTACAGGTAAAAATTACAAGAGGGACGTATGGCATAAGTTTCCTTGAAAGGAAGGATCTGTGAAGACAAGCAGAAAAGGAAAAGAAGAGTAAAAAATTCACAACTCTGTTCAGGTAAACACACACAAGACACTAAAATCACATCATCACGCATAAATTTTAGCACACACTGACCCACGCAGTCACTAGGTTGGTGCTGTAGTTGATTGAATTGTGAGCATAAAAGATTATACAAAGCAATTTTTCTAGGACTTACTGAAGCACGTTGATTTCGTATCTCTCTGTTATATTTAACGCATATTGAAAGATTTCATCCAATTTTTTATGGAATCTGAGTTTCCTATTAATATCTGAGAAAAAAAATAGATGGAGTAACAGAATAACCTGGGGTGATGGTCGGCGGGAGCGGCAGTAGTCAGGCGGCGACAGCAGCGGGAAGGAGGGGCGACAAGATGTCAATAATTAGGGTTTTTTGTCTTACGGGACAAGGATAATGAAGGATATAAGATTACTACGGCGGCAGCAGGGCAGACGGCGATAGCAGGCGACCGCGACTGCAACAAAAACTAGGGTTTGTTTGGGGGAAAATAATGGATGATGGAAGAGGAAATAGGGTTATGCGCCGAAAGAAAATTAAACTTCAATAATCGGTTCACTTTTTACCCTTTTACAGTTTTTATTACGTTTTGAAACAGTCCGGTTGGTTCATTTTATTTAGTTATATATATTAAGGAGTATATATTAAGAGATGCACGAACGATTAAAATCGGTTGAATAATCGGTGGATGGGGAACTGAATTGGAAGAAAAATGATTACGGTTCCAATTTGTATCGGTCACTGTTCGTGATCGCTGATTAATTGTTTGTTTTTTTAATTATTAATATGTATTTTAAAATTAAAAAAATGAGACTTAAACAAAATAATTTTTAATTTTAACACGATTAATATTATCAGTTATAAATTTATGCAAAATAAAAGTACAACAACAACACGGTAAAGTACAAATTCATACAATTATACAAACTTACAAGTTACCGATTAAAAATTACTAAATTTTTTTGAAATGGTAATTTACAAATTGAACTAGTGCCCAGAGAGGGGAGGGATTTCAAAAAAAAGGACTTAGAGTTTAATTATAATATTAGAAGTTAAAATTAAAATTTACTTATGAGAGAAAGATTAAGAAAAGGGACTTGAGTTTAATTCTAGTATTAGAAGTTAATATTACATATCTATATCTATATCTATATATATATTAAAGGAGAGGTATGGAGAGAGAAAAAAAAAAAGATGAGTAGAATGTCACGTAGG
>BMAC01000839.1:354044-366544 GCA_014905375.1 Phtheirospermum japonicum
TATTGTGAGTACAACAATATCAAATTTATTTCTTTTTTTTTTTAATTAAAATAAGCAATGCAATACAATGTAGTATTTTGTTACTTTCTCAGTAATCATGCAAAACAATACATTTACGAAACCAACATCGAGTAAAATAAACAATGTGCCATCAACTATAATAGATTCGTAAAAAATTTAACTAATTGTCTATTAGTTGTTGGTGATATTGATACACAAAGTGGTAGAAAGAGAATTGCAGTAGAAAAGAGATCTTGTAATTTGAAACGTATCAACAAGTTGCATCCTTCATCGTTTATCTACACTATCCATTACTATTTCCATGTGGTGAAGACAACCACAGGGAAGACATATATTTTTCTAAACCTTGAAAACCTAAAGGCAAAGGGTAAACAATATATGAGTTAGATGGAGTTCTTTTGTCACCGATTGCATGAACGAAACATGGAGGAACCCACTATTCTATATAGTCGATGACTCACACAACAATTCATAATTGATGCATATATGATTATTGAATCTTCAAAATTGTGGTACGCAAGAACTCATCAAAAAATTATGAAGTGTGAGATTGTTGATGTAGTGTTATGAGGTGAAACAGATGGTTCAAGTGTTGGTATTCATGTTGTCTTGCCCGTGACATTTACTAGCAGTTCTCTAGAGGGTCGTTTTACATAATTTTTATCTATTACTGAATTATGTAGCTCATTTAATTGTTAAATAGTGTAATCAATTTAGATCTATCAAGTGTTTGTTCAAATATGTCAATAAATGTAACTATAGGTTCCTTATAACATTCTATCAGAACAAATGTGAGGATGCAGAGGATAAGTATATTGATGAGATCAACATGTATTATGATTATCATTACATTTTTCCATGCGAAGCGACATGGAGAATATTAGTTTATGAAATTCGGTATAAACTCCACCTATCATGTGCTTGATTTTTCATCTTCCAGAAGAGAATAATGTATTGTATAATGATAATGATCAGTTGAACGCAATGGAACGCAAGTAAAAAACACTATAGCATATTTTAGGTTGGTTCGAGGCAAATAAGAAAAATCTGGGAACACGGAGTTTGCCTTATGTTGAGTTTCCTAAAAAAAATGGACACCTAGGAAACTAGATTTGTTCTCATTAGTATGAATTTACTATATTCCGCCAAAACTGATAAAGTCATGGATGCAGTAATTTAACCAACGGTGGTGTATTTCTCATCTATAGATACAGAGGACGTTTTCTACAACTTTTAAATCTAATAGTGGAATTGTTCTTAATATAATATCTAACAACATAACTTCTCTTCTTTCGAAAGGAAGAACTAGGCATTTTAGATTTAGGGTTACTTTTAAAATCCACCAAGAGATCATTACTGGTACTCTACTTGCAAAATTTATGGTAGATGCGCATCTCATTATTTGGGGCAAAACTCCATTTTATGCATAGCCATTATTTTGAAACTCTAGACAAAACATTGGAAGATGTGATGAGATCGCAAAATAATTCTGATATGGAGCTTCAATTTGGTAACAAAATAGTAATTTTTGGTGGAGATTTTCATCAAATTTTACCGGTTGTTCCAAAAGACACTAGACCAGACATAATTTACACAGTGATCAAATCTTTGTATTTATGAACTCATTACATAGTTTTAAAGTAAACCAAGAATGTGGTGCTGCAAAATCACAATTGAAATCCCAATGGTGTCATGTTAAAGAAATTTGTCAACTCGATAAGTAGTATCGGAGATGTAATAGTTGGAGGACCAAATGATGGTATCAATCAAATTGAGATCCAGGTTATCTATTATTAAAAGATGATGATTAGCATGTTCCATCAATTGTGGCGAGCTCATATCCACAATTTGGAAAAATTACTGATTGCTACCACTTGATGTTGTCTTGCTATTCTTTTCCTACCACTTGATGTTGTCGATATGATGTCATAAAATGATGGAGAATGTAAAGTATATCTTAGCTCAAATGATGCATTCAAATTCAATTCAAACATTGACATATTATAGGACGTCCACTCACCAAAGTTTCTAAATACCATTAAATATTATGGATTGCCGAACTATGGGCTAAAACTAAAAATTAGAATTTTACTCATGTTGTTAAGAAATATCGATCATTCCCTTTTATTGTGTAATGTTGGTTGTTAACTTGACGATCATATTGTATAGGTTAATATTTCTCAAGAAAGTAATGCAGGTGAATTGTTGTTAATCCCTATAATGACTGTCACACCATCCAACTCGAGGTTGCCTTTCAAGTTCCAACGATGAAAATTTTCTCTGATTGAGTCATATGCTATGATGATCAACAAAATTGAACGACAATGTCTCTCTCACATTGGACTTTTCCTAAAGAAGCCAGTCTTCAATCACGGTTAGTTATACGTTGCTATATCAAGGGTGACCAATCGTATGAGATTAAACATACTAACATAACTACAAATGTTTTGTATAAGAAAGTTTTTCATAATATGTAAAGTACATTTAGTCTAATAACAATCCTTTTATGAATCAGGTTATATCATTTTGAATACTATTCGATCTTTAAATTATATTTATTTGATTTATATATAGGGAGCGGTTATGGTAAAACCATCTCTGGTGTGAGAACCAGTGATGGTTCTTACCGAAATACACACACACAGATATGTATGTAATTTAGAATTCGTATATACAATTACTTATTTAAATATTTTAATACATTTAAAATAATTATTTTTATTTTAAATAAAATAAAATAAAAATTTATCGTGCAATGCACGGGTACAATACTAGTTTTAACTCTAAATATTGAAACTAATTTGTCTACCTATTTTTGTTAAAAAGTCAAAGTACACGTAGTTCTTATATTTACATTATAACTTACATTGGGGCGAAGACGGACAGTGGAGGTGGCGCACCCTTGTTTAATCGTTACTTTGGATGTGGTGGTATTGTATCGGTCGCTCTATTCACATTCATCGGTTTTCAGGTTGTCACTTGCGTTTTTCTGGCTTTTATCCAAATTAATAAGCAACAATTGATTTTCTAGATTTATAGGCAATAATCAAGATCGTCGGTTGTCCAACACATAGCCCCACGTGTTAAAAGCTTGCTCAACGGAAATCGTTGATGCGGGAATGGAAAAATCTCCTTAGTAATCTTAGAAAGTATAGGAAAAATAAAAGCCATTTCCGACCATCACTGCACAAAATCGTTAATAACATAAACTTTTCTTGGGGGAATATCCCGAATCAAAACTACCTAAATAAGTGTTCAATTCTAGATATGACCTAGCATTAACTCTTACTCATTTTCACATAATATCTGCCATATATGACAAATATGGTGCTAGAGCTTTTCGGGGGGTCGGAATACCGTGATGGACTACTACTACTACTACTACTACTACTACTACTACTACTACTACTACTACTACTTGTTGGATTCTTAATCTAACATTGGGCTTATTGATTCGTACGTATTTGTTATGGTTTTTGTATATGTTTCGAGTCATGTTTGAGTCATTTTTTTTATCTTTTTCGGGTTGAGATTAGGCTATTTTGCA
The DNA here is from genome assembly GCA_014905375.1 of Phtheirospermum japonicum. Lineage (NCBI taxonomy): Eukaryota > Viridiplantae > Streptophyta > Magnoliopsida > Lamiales > Orobanchaceae > Phtheirospermum > Phtheirospermum japonicum. The sequence continues at coordinate 357,613 of BMAC01000839.1, forward strand.
TAATTTTGCATTCAACAGCTTTTTACTTAACTTTCCGATTTTACGATCGTTTATTGGTTCTTTTGAGATGACTTATGTGTTTCTCATGCAGCTAAAGCGCTTGACGAGCCTCGGATTTCAAATGGATAAAGCTCGTAAATCGTTACAAGAATCGAGAGACAAGGACATGAAAGTCAGCGCCAAGAACTAGACACAAGGACACACATCCAGTCGGATGGACCTGACATCCGACCGGATTGATCTTCAAAATATTCATCTGGCCGGATTAAACCTACTGGACTCATATCCAGTCGGATGGATCTGACATCCGACCGGATTGGCTGACAAAGACCTTCATCCGGTCGGATTCTTCAGACCATCCGACCGGATGCAAGCTTTTAAAACTCGGATTTGAAAAGATTTTACAGTTACGAAAGGGGATTCGGAGGCTAAAAAGAGGCCAAGAACCTCAACAAATAAGGAATTCATCGAGGGACGGATCCAGCCACTATTCATCGTCCTGTTCGTGACAGACTGGGACGAGAAGACATTATCGAACCTCTTGGGGCTGACAACCCAAGAGTTTTCTTGACTCTTTCTTCATTATATTTTCTCTTTTCCAATTCAGATTTTAGTTTTTCAAATTATTAGTAGATATTAGATTATAATCACTACTACTCGTACATCAGGCGTAGATTATTCCATTAAATCATTTCCTAGTTCTAACGTCGGTACCTTCCATTACTTTCAAGTAAGCATTTTAGTTTCTCGTCTTCGATTATTCCCATTCATGTTTCTATTGAATATGTGTTGTGTGTTGGATTGTGATACTTTTACGTTGTTGGTTAAGTTTTATGTTAGATTATTAAACTTGTTGATGATTGCTAGTTAAAATTTACGGGTCTAGTGCCTAGAATCATTTAGAACCATCGATTGGGGTTGTCGGGCGTTTGATCTACACGTTGGGATTGAAAACCCCAACTCATATACTAAGTATTCGATGAAACGTCAATTGATCGTGGAGACGATTCTAAGGCCCTAGACCCCCATTTTATTAATCTTTTAAAAGTTATTAATTTCATTGCTCGTGTTTAAATCATCATCATAGTTATTACAAATGATCAAATAAACACCCTTTGGTCTGCGTATTTAGATTAGATTTTTATCATTTTCTCATTTGTAAAACGAACGCAAAAACTACCCCCGATTAGCCTTCCTCGAGAGATTCGACTCGAGTTAACTTGCCAGTCTACAGTGACCCCGTTCTCTTGCGGGCGATCTAAAACCTTTTCAAAGTAGACGTGCATTGTTTAACTAGATTTAATTTTGAAGGACAATTAGTTTGGATCAAAATTTGGCGTCGTTGCCGGGGAAGGCTAAAGATTGTGATTTTTGTGTTTGCTCTTCGTAACCTCTAATTGTGTTGTGACTTGTTTCTTTTGTGTTTAGTGTTGCTTGGGATTTTTGTTTTTGCTTGTTTTCTTTTTTTTTTTGCTGGTACGTTTAATCTTGTGCGTTGAGTGTTGTTTATGCTAGGTACATCCTCCGAGGGCTAAGATCGAATGAGCCAAATAAAAAAAATATCTAATCCGTACAATTTCAAACCGGCTATTCCATTGAGCCCCAAGATGTGGGAGTACGATCCTGATGAGTTTTACTTCGAGCAACTTCCAATTTTTCGTGGGCTCCCGAGTGAGGAACCGCTCAACTTCATCCAAGAGTACGAGGCCATAACAGGAACATTCCCTCTTCTAGGCCTCACGAGGGATCAAGTGAAGATGCGACTCTTCATTTTCACGTTAAAGGATCGGGCAAGAAAATGGTTGACAAATCTAGAGCCCGATTCCTTGAAAACATGGGAGGAAGTAGTGGATCGGTTCATGGGGTCGTTCTACTCATCTGAATGGGCCCCATCTTCAAATTACAATTCGAGCCTTAATGATCCATATGCTTCACCCCATCACCTCGATCCTAGTTTTGACCCTCACACCCCACCACATAGTTCCTACTCTTATACCCCTCCCGACTTAATTCCCAACTACTCGAGCTATGAAGAATATACCCCACTTCCTCCTCTTGACCACAACCAACTAATCCACTATCATCCCGATGCCCCATTTGATAATGATCCTTGCTCGGGTATCCATGATGAGGTGAAACGGCTTACTTTCGATGAGTTGCCAATTTTTGATGTGGTGGAGCCTACCTTCGACGTCGGCAATTCGAGCTTGAATGCTCATTCGGGAGAGGTGTGTAAGGAGGTTGAGATTGAGGACTTGGTTGAGATCGCCCCTCTTGCGATTTTTGATGAATTTTTGGGTAATAGTGTAGGGGTGTTGCCATTGGAGGACCCAGAGGATGTTGGCGACTCGGGATTACTTGCTCTTTATGGAGATGATGAAGTAGTGCCGGATTTGGGAAATGCTGAGATGGACGAACCTTTTCTTGTGGCACCCGAAGCTTAGTTCGACTTTGAGATTAAGATGGTAGAAGAGGGAAAAGAAAAAACCATATATTAAATAATATATTTCAAGAATTAGATCAAATAATGTTCAAAACAGTCTAAATGGCTAGAAAAACTCAAATCATAAAAGGAGACTAAGTTATCTTACCTTTTAAATTGGATAATATGAGCGATAACAACAAGATTTTGTTGCTCGCTTCTAACAACATCTAAGCAAAATAAATATTATGGGCGGGTTGGTGGGTGGGCGGGTCTCTTATATGGGCGGTTCAAATTTATGAATATGGTAAAAAGTGGTCTCATTCTATGAGACCGGTCTCACCCAAGTATTTGCCATTTATAATATACCGTTCTGGATTGTAAATTTTTTTTGTAAAAGACTTTTCAGAACAGTAATTTTAATACCGTTCTGGAATGTTTCTCAATCCAGAACGGTATTAAAAAAACATTCTTGAATGTCTTTCTAAAAAAAAATAGAACGGTATTTTTAATAATACCGATCTGGAAAGTCTTTACCAATTTGAAATATTTTCACAATTTCGGCGCGGAGCGGCTAAATGAAGCGGTCAGTGAAATATTTTCACAACTGGGTTGTTACTTAGCCTTAACCAAAATCTAAAACCCGACTGCTCTCTCTCTCCCCCTCTCTCCAAATCCCTAATCGGAATCCCACCCGCCAACCACCACCCTCGCAGCTCCCTCTCCCGCCTCACCTCCACCATCCACCACGGCCTCTCCCAACGCCGCCCCTGGCTGGAGCTCCTCGACCGCTCCAGCCTTCGAAGCCCTAAAAACTCGAAAACCAATCGAAGCCCTAAAACTCTCTCTTTTCCCCTGTGAAAAGTTAATTGGAATTTTAAGAGAGATGGGGGCAGATAAAGGGAAGAAGCAAAAAGTGGGAGAGCTGGAGGAAGAGAAAAACGGGACCGAGCACATCGATGGGGAGCTAGTTCTATCCATCGAAAGGCTTCAAGAAATTTAAGATGAGCTTGAAAAGGTGAATCTGATTATTTTTTTCTGTAGTAATTATCTTGTTGATGAGGAAATCTCAGAGAAAAATTCCATCGTGTTTTGTTATTATATTGGGTTTTTAAATAGATCCCAGAAGTTGTGTTTAATTTTATCATTTTTTTTACTTTCCTGTATTTTACGTGTGAAGAGAAAGTCGATTTGATTTATTTTACTCATATAGTCATTTCTGTTAAGGTATATATATATATATATATAATATTATATATATATATATATATATATATAATCAATAAAAAAAATGTATATTTGAATCATATCATATTTTAGTCTTAACTTTCTTAAAGATACATTGTACGAAGTAAGTAGTCTTAAAGATATATGTTCATCAAGCAGTTTTATTTACTGCTGATTATTGTGGTGAAGAAAAGATGAGCGTTTCATGTTTTGGAAATAAATAGAACCAAGGGGACCCTCTTTGGAGTAAATAAAAGTATGGTTTTGTTTGATCTAAATACAAATAACATATATATACAGTATCTTGGAAAATTCTATAATTTGCAAGCAAATTGTCGAAGGTTGTAGTGTTTTTGTTCTTTTCTCTCTTCTGTATATTATGAAATGGTTTGATGTTAATGGTTCTTTGTTAATTTTTAATGAAATAGGATAATGATGAGAATCTCTATTAAAAAAGCTAAACCACCAAAGGCTAATGAAGTAAAAAAGGATTTAACAAATGTTAGAGTGATGCAGCAGAAATAACGTATGTGATCAGACTACCTCTTAGTCTAGCTGATGAAGATGTAAGCCATTTTGTTCTCATTTGTGGTTTCTATTAATCTTATTTCATTTCTAAAAGAGTTGATTTTATATTATTATTTTTGGTTTAGGAGTTACCTTCAAATTTTTTGCTTTGTTTTCTTTAGTTTTAAATGGTTACATTTCTTTCTAAGCAGATATTGGTGCGGAAGGAGTATTTTGGTTAGTATGAAAAAGTGACTTAAGGTTTCTCTCTCACGGACCGCTGGTGGGGCCATTCAATAGTTTGCTAATGATACATGCAGTGTGTGAGTTTGAATCTGTTAATTGCATTCTGTGCTTTGAAGTTTGTTTTGAATGACTTTTTTCTTCTAAGAGGTTAATCTTAGCATTAAGTTGGCTGTGTTTGATTATTATGCCTCCACAACTTTTATGCCCTGGTTCAGTTTTGATATAATATTTCTCTTTTGTTTTCCTTGCACACACACACTTGCCACCAAGATAAAACGAATGATCAAGCAAAGTCAATTATAATGGAATATTTTGAAATGAATGGCGAAATGGTCCTCTGGAATAAAAATACTTATTTATTTTTTTACTGTACTAGTGTTATTTCACGCACCATCCTCGTGTTATATGAATATGAATTGTCCTCTTTGGAACTGATGTTCAATGCATGACATATCTAAAGGTCAGCTGTAAAGTACTAAAATATACTCACATCTTAAATTATTCCTCAATTCCTAAACTCTAAACAAGATCTGTGGAATTTGTTTTGAGGTTGGTATGTGGCCTTTGATTTCCCTTGACATGGATACATAAGTAAGATATATAGATTGATTGGCATTCACTTAATTCTTTTATCATAAATTTTCACCAACCATATCTTCTCCTCAAAAGGGTGTGAGATTCTTTATCTAGTTTATCATCACTTGGAGATTTGTTAGAGTAATACATATATATGAGACGGAGGCTAAAATAACTGATATCTTGATGGTAGTTTTAAAACCTTAAAATGTAACAATTTTGACAAGAGATCCTGGTTATATATTTCTGTTGAAGGTATTAGATGCCTGATATCAATAATAGTGTTGTTATTATATTTGTGTTATGTCACTGTAAATTTCATGTGTTCAATCCAGGCATTAAAAAGTCTCTATGCACGCTCCACTGAAAACAGTTCATTCTTTCCTTATGTCTTTTGGGACAAGCAATAATAGAGACCAAATGACAGTTAGGGCTTTTTTGATCCTAACTCTGCTTCTTTTCTCTTCACCCTTTCTACAAGGTAAGCATCTCAGATCCAGATCCATTTAATTATTAATAATCGATTTTTTATGTGGCAAAATTTGGAGTTATTTGATACTTTAACTACCATGCGCTATTTGTTTTGATGCTCATTCACGAATGTTTTGATTTACTAGATGGATTTTTCTGTGTTGGGGCTTTCCTGTATTTCGATATGCCCGATGATGGATTAGATCATATTGAGTTTCTTCTTTTAGAGGTCATTTTTTTTTAGAGTTTTCTGTTTCGTTAATTCGAATATTATAGTTGTTTTCCCTTTACTTCACTTTGATTGTGTTTTTTTTTTTTTATAATTTTTTTGAAATATTATTTTATCGTATAAAATCTTTAGTTTGCGATTGTCTTGATTGGATGCGAGATGTGCAATTGATGTAGTTTATGATTTATAATTCTTGATTTCCTGGTGATGATTCGTGGCCATCTGGAATTGGTTACTTAATCATGGAAGAATTTTGAAGTATGATCCTTTTAGAAAGTCTTGATAGTGTGGATTCTGAAAGCCAGAATCATTTGTTGCATTTATTTAGGGTTTTCAACTTCTTGTTGCACTTCAGTCCGTGGTATGAATTTATTACTAGCCATCATAATGATTTTTTTTTAAATGATGTACTTAATTCTCAATAATAAGTTTTGAACAACTCCACATAGTATTCTCAATAATATCCTAATATTATATCATTGATATTTTCTTAAATAATTTTCTTAAACACTATCCTAATATAGTTGCATTAAGATTCTCACATACACACACATATATATAAATAATTTTTTTGAAGGGTTGTCATAAGTCTTTTGATAGTGTTTTTTTAGGTACTATCACTCAAATTTTGTACACGTGATATCTACAAATGAAAATTGCTAAATATAATTTTTTTTCTTTTTATTTTGGATAATCATGTTGAATTATCTTTCTACTGAAAATATATATCGTCATTTGTCCTATATTTGTTATTAATAAGTCGACATGATGGATTTGTAGTGCCGATTCCATAGATCGAGCATTTCAAATCCTAGATCAAATTCCCGGAAGAGCAACGGGCGCTTATAGTCACAGTCAGGTAACCATGGGACGTTGATTTTAAATCCTAGATCATTTGTCCTATATCGTCATTTTGATTTTATTCTTTTTTTTATTCATGGTCATTTAAATTTGGAAAAAAAGAAAGCGTAAGAAAAATATAAATCTACTCTTTCCGGAAATTAGGATACATGGGAAACACAAGCTTTTAACACACAATTTAAATATATAAATCTAACCTGGCCCAATATACATTAATTAATAATTTCAATTACTAGGTACATTGCAATGTGGAAGCACATGTTTATGGACTCATTTCTCTTCATTCGTACTCTATTTGCTTTTCTCCTTTTGTCCTTTCAAATGATAAGACTTAAATCTGGTTTATTTCCAGTACAGGCCTCAAGATTCTGGCTTTTCCATGCAATCAGTTTGGCGAAGAAGAACCTGGAAGCAATGATTAAATTCTTGATTTTGTTTGCACTCGGTTCAAGTCAGATTTTCCCATCTTCGGTAAGGTAAAATCCAAATTCAATCCTGAAATTATTTTACAATTTACCCGTATTCTAACCTGTTAGTTTTCTTCTAACATCATCTTCTAATTAACATGTGTGTAGACTTCTAGCTTGTTCGCTGTCATGTTTGTGACCTTGATTCGTGTGGTGGTGAGTTCGATTTTCTCTTCTTTTAGTGCACTAATTTGTGTCTTAGATTTACGATTTATGGAAAATCGAACTAATTGACAGATAACTTAAAGATGAATATGGATTAAGATTACTAAACAATTTGGTGGGCTTCAGTTTTGTACATTCTATCTGTAAATATCCAACAAATGAATGATTCAGCTATTTGAAAAAATGAAAATCATAAAGCCAATTTGATATGCATATTGTGCCCTTTTTAATACAGGAACGATGCAAACTTTGGATGCAAGGCATATCGAACTCTTCCTGAGTGGAGGATATCAAGATGGTAGTTGGGATTATGATTTATTAGGATCCCACAATACAGCAAGCAGGCTGAAAGTGCTTCTGGTGTAATTTTCGACATTAAGTATCTTAAAGATAAATCAACATCTGGTATCATCATTTTCTCTCAATCCTTCCTATCTTTACCAATTTAACAACTTGAATAATTTGTTGTGGGACATTATTCCAAGATGTTTCCAGAAATTCTACATGTTTAACCTTATGTGCGTTCTAGAATATTTTTCAATTTTCAGCTATCTTTGATCTTAAGTCATGGGTGGGGAAACGTAACGACTGGCAACCAAAAGCAATGATAACTCTCCATGCAGTTGCAGTAAACACCAATCTGCAAGACAATGAAGGTAATATTTTCTGTTTTCGGCTGAACTTTTTTATTTTCAAACAGTTGCTATTTAAATTTTTTGTTTAGCTTATAGTGTAGAATAATAAAATAAAAAAACAATACTCAACTTTCATAGTCTTGGCTTGAATATGATATTTTCTTTCAAGCAAAACAATGACATCTTAAATATATAATGAGTTTATTCAGTAACAGTTAAATATGTACTTTGATCGTCTTGTGTGTGTGTGTGTGTGTGTGTGTGTGTGTGTGTATTGGGTGTCTAAGATTCTTGGATGTGATCATGAGAAGACTGATGATTAAGATTTTGAAAATAAGTGAATTCAATTTTGATTGGTAATGATACACATTTAGGTCATTTTGATGAATGTGGAATAATTAATATCTGCATTAGGGCAACCAAAGCGTCACTTGCTCACGACCAGATGGAGCCTTTTCGTCAGTGGAAATAGGCTGTTTGCAGGCGACTCGGTCTTATTCATTAGGTAATGATGCAAATATTTCAAATTGCTGCTTATCAATAAATAACTATATATAGAAACGAAGTAAAAAAAAAACATTCTTGTTTGCAAACAGAGATGAAAAGCAGCAGCTTCTTTTGGGCAGAAGAAGGGGTAATAGACAACCGACCAACTTTTCATCGTCCGTTTTATCGAGCGATAGCATGCACATTGGAATTCTAGCTGCAGCTGCCCATATGGGCCCTCGGGCTCAGAAATCCTTGGCGGTGTAGTTTCGATTCTGCGAGGGCTTCTTATTTTATATGTGAGGACAGGTAAGTAACTGTAATTTTATTATTTTATTTCTTCATTAACATTTTAATAAAAATCTGTGGATAATACTTTTCTGGCACCTTTTCATAGAAAACACTTTAATGAATACTTTTTGAAATGATTTATAAGATAATTGCACTTTCGAAGTCCAAGGAAATGAAATTCAAAAAGGGGGTAGGTCGACTATTCTAATTCAAATTTCATCTCTATCGAATTTTAATATCAGAATAGCAGATCTAGTCATAATTAAATGGGTCAGGTCCACTTACTTTTTTTTGTTTATTTCGAATCTTTCGAATGGATTTGGTTGGGTCCGAAAGTGTTTTTTACTAT